>JAQNDB010001635.1:0-46619 GCA_029204045.2 Tillandsia leiboldiana | reverse complement strand
AATTAACTGTGGAATGTTAGGATGTGTAATAGAGGCTTGTTTTCAAATAACAATCGGTTTCAAAGGTTTTCAATAGCAAGTGCCGTGTGGGTCACCGATTTCAAAACCAGTGGATTTATCCTTCATAGTTAATGGGCCGCGCAAAGAGTTTGCCGAAAAACGTTTTAGAAAGCGGGTGTCGAGGTGGGCACCGATTTTCAAAAACCCATGGGTTATGCTATAGTCTTTTAGAATAGCGGTGATGATATGAATGAATATGTTCTCTCCTCTTTGCCGTCATGTTGGAATGGTTAAAGTATACGACTTGTTGGCAACGCCGTGCATATACAAAGGAGACTCCGCCCGTTTGGGGAGTGATCTGTATATGCGGCGGGTCTGATACGCGCCGGAGGCAAGGTTCCCGAAGATATTTTAGAAAAAAAAAAATGGGTACGTTTTCCCGCAATGTTCAAACCCCGGGGCGTGACAGATTTTATGGTATCAGAGAAAAACAACTTTAACCAAGGTGATCATGACCACATCCACAGAATGTAATGACACAACGACTAACTAGTTGATAAAAGTATAGGGTGTCGTACGAGCGTGAGCACGGGGAAAATAAGGACAGAGTCCTAGGCTTAGTAGGTCAAGGTGCTAGACCGAACGAACTAGGATTATGATTTTCTTTGTTCACAGTGGAGTATGGCTCGTACAAGATCGTCGCTGAAAATGCAGGAGCTGTAGATGCGGCTCCAGCAACTGCGGAGAACAAACTAATCCGCCAACAGTTGCGGGAGATGCTGGACACTCTTAACCCTCACGGAGCACGTGCGCCAACTGACGCAGCAGCAACGGGCCGAGCCTGTGGGAGAGCGCCGGGTCCCCACCACTCGAAGCAAGCCGCCCGTGGCAGGACCATCGGGACCCATGATGAAACAACGACCGCATCCTCCCCAGACAGCAACTATCGGGTGTCGATGGACCGACCGACCACGCCATTGGGCCGCACCCTGCCCAACGCTTCGGTACCCGTTACGGCGGAAGCCTCCACCCAACGGACGGAACGGGACAGGGTGAGAAAGAACCTGTCCGAGTTCAAGAAACACGACCCACCCGTATTCGACGGCCGAGACGATCGATCCCTTGGGTCGTGGAAAAGTGGGGTTGGATACAATGGAAAAACATTGAGGATTTAATGATGAGGAACACGAACGAGTTCCCCTAGCGGTTCATTGTCTTGAGGGAAATGCCGGATATGGTGGAAAACGTTACGCCCGGATTCCACGAAGGGCGGCGCCTTACCGACATGGACCGAGTTTAGAGAAAAGCTGTTCGGAGCGTTCTTCTCCAACAGTGTGAAACAGCAAATGGAAGATGACCTGAAGCCATATTCGGCAGGGGAACAGATCCGTCATGGAGTATCAACGAGAGTTGTGAGGTTGGCAAATTGCGTCCTTTCGTCATAAGGGACGAGCTCATAAAGCCCGCCTCTTCGTTGACGGATTACGAAGCACATCCTTCGAAGTGGTGCAAGCAGCGGACCTTCACACCTTCCAGGAGGGTGGTGGATAGGGCTACCATCGTGGAGCGCGGCTTCGCAGTGACGCGCGCTTGGCGAGAGGACGCGGAGTCCAACAGAGATAAGAAACGTCCGCAGTCCTTCACTGGAGGAGGGCCAACCAGCGGGAGTCGGCCCCCCTAACACCCAAAGTCGCACCCACGGGGCTAGGAGCGCACCGACAGGCGGTCAAAGACTAGGGGACAGACCCTGTGTTATCTGCAACGGAGCCCACAAGGTTAATGAGTGTGCGAAGAGGCACGACCACTGCTTCCGTTGCGGCAAGCAGGGCCATTTTCGTTTCAAACTGCCCCACAAACCCTGGACCAACCCCATCTGCAGCCTCCGTCGCACCGCCACAACAGTCGGGGAGGGGAATGATTCCCTCGGGACCTACGGCGCGCCCTCCGCCCACCCGACAGGAGTGGGAGACGCGTTCGCAATCAGGATGAAGGATCTACTCGATGACACACCAAGGGGCAGAACACCACCAGAAGACGTAGTGGCAGGTACTACTCTATCTCAGACTCTCGAGCTAGAACATTATTCGACACTGGGGCATCACACTCCTTTGTATCTAGTACTTTCGCCCATACTCATGACTTGGAAACAAAACCCCTTTGCCATACCCTCACCGTCCGGACTCCTGGGGGCCTATCGAGGCCATCAACTATGTGCCCTCCTGCCCAATAAGGTTGGGAAGGCTAGACTGCCCCGGAGAGCTAGTGGTCATTCCACTGAAGGAATCGACATGGTTCTGGGAATGGACCTGGCTTACCAATTACCAGGCGGAGATCGACTGCGGCCAAACGTCAAGTACGACTTCGGGAACCGAGATTTCCGAAGAACGTATACCTCGCGTGTAAGGAGCACCTTTTCTCGACCGTCATCACCGCAAACCCGGGCAAGGAGAATGATGTAGAGTGGAATGCGTGGCGTACTTAGCCTCGTGGACTTGGCAACCCGACCCACCTCCTCACTTCCCGACATTGCAGTGGTAAAGGACTACCCGGATGTTTTTTCCGTCCGAACTTCGGGGATGCCACCTGAACGCGAGGTCGACTTCTCTATCGAGCTAATCCCGGGGGACAAAACCCATCACGAAGGCGCCATACAGAATGGCCTTCGCCGAGCTAAAGGAATTGAAGGCGCAGCTTGAGGACTCCTGGACAAGGGGTTCATCCGACCGAGTGTGTCGCCTATGGGAGCGCCGTGCTCTTTGTAGGGAAGAAGGACGGGAGTTTACGTTATCATAGACTACCAGAAAATAAACAAGGGTCACGATGAAGAACAAAAACCCCTTGCCACGTATGATGACCTGTTTGGACCAACTCCATGGGGCCAACCGTGTTTTCAAAGATCGACCTTCAGTCGGGCTATCACCAACTCGGGATCAGAGGTGAGGATATACCGAAGACGGCGGTTCAGAACTCGATACGGCCATTACGACTTCACGGTGATGCCGTTTGGGCTAACCAATGCCCCATCGGTATTTATGGACATGATGAACCGGATTTTTAAACCACACCTGGATAAGTTTGTGGGGTTTTTTACTGATGATATCCTCATCTATTCCCGCACAGATAGGGAGCATGAGGAGCACCTCCGAGTGGTCCTCCAGACCCTAAGGGATCAGAAGCTATATGCCAAACTCAAAAAGTGCGAGTTTTGGCTCCGTGAGGTCGATTTTCTGGGACATATTGTCTCGGCCCGGGAATTGCGGTGGATCCAAGGAAGATAGAATCGGTGACCGACTGGGCCCGACCGACCACGGTGACAGAAATCCGAAGTTTCCTCGGGCTGGCAGGATACTACCCGACGCTTCGTGGAAGGCTTTTCAAAGATAGCCACTCCCCTTACTCGACTAACCCGAAAGGGGGAGAAATTCGTCTGGACAGATCAATGCCAGAAGAGCTTCGAGGAGCTCAGGACAGACTCACGCGGGCACCGGTGCTCACGTTGCCACAGCCCGGTGAGGATTACGAGATCTACTGTGATGCATCTCGAAATGGACTGGGAAGCGTGTTGATGCAACAGGGAAAAGTCATCGCATATGCATCAAGACAGCTCAAGGATTATGAGCGGAACTACCCTACACACGACTTGGAGCTCGCGGCAGTCGTGTTTGCGTTGAAGCTCTGGAGGCACGACCTCTACGGGGCGCACTGTAACGTGTACTCCGACCATCAGAGCCTCAAATACTTGTTTACCGCAAAAGGAGTTGAACTTACGGCAGCGGCGGTGGTTGGAATTACTGAAGGACTACGATTTGTCCATCCATTACCACCCCGGAAAGGCAAATGTGGTGGCCGATGCCTTGAGCCGGAAGGGGCAGGCGGGGGAAACGGCACTGAGCGCCCTTACCCAACAAGATCGGCTAGTCGCACAATTCTCACAACTAAGACTGGAGGTAGTGCCAGCAGGAGCAGTTGCGAAATTTCTTTCCTTGGTAATAACGCCTACGCTGATAGAGAGGATCGCAGAAGGACAAGCGACGGACCCACAACTACAACAAGTACGGGACAGGTCATCCTCGGAACCAGGTGCGGATTTTGTGATCGGCGCTGATGACGTGTTGAGATTCCGGGGACGGGTTTGCGTGCCTGAGGTGCCGGAAATAAGGAAGGAAATTCTGGCAGAATCGCATAACGCCCCTTACACTGCGCATCCCGGAGGTACAAAAATGTACAGGGACTTGAGGCAGACCTTTTGGTGGCCTAAATTAAAGAACGATGTGGCGCAGTTCGTGGCACGATGCCTGGTGTGTCAACAGGTGAAGGCGGAACACCAGCGACCGGCAGGAAAACTACAACCGTTGCCCATACCAGAGTGGAAATGGGAGCGGATCACCATGGATTTTGTGACTGGTTTTCGGCGATCGCAACAAGGACATGACGCGATATGGGTCATTGTGGACCGTCTGACAAAATCGGCCCACTTTATACCGATTCACATGACGTGGAGTAGAGATCGGCCGGCGCAGGCCTATATCGACGAGGTGGTGAGGCTGCACGGAGTACCGTCATCCATAACCTCGGACAGGGACACACGTTTCGTATCAAACTTCTGGCGGAGTCTGCAGCAGGCATTAGGGACCAAGCTGCAGTTTAGCACGGCTTTTCACCCGCAGACGGACGGCCAATCAGAATGGGTGATACAAATTCTCGAAGATATGCTTCGAGCTTGTGTGCTAGGCCTGGGGGAGGGGTGGTCGCGCTACCTACCCCTCGTGGAATTTGCTTAAAATAATAGCTATCAGGCTAGTATTTAGATGGCACCGTACGAAGCTTTGTACGGACGTCGGTGTCGATCGCCCATTTGCTGGGACGATCTGGGGGAACGGAAACTCTTGGGACCAGACCTCGTGGAGGAAACGGAAGTGAAGGTGCGCCTTATCAGGCAGCGGTTGTTGACCGCCCAGAGCCGGCAGAAAAGTTACGCGGACGCGAGGCGACGGGAGTTGGAATTTGCGGTAGGGGATCATGTGTTGCTACGCGTGTCACCGTCTAAGGGGATGAGACGGTTTGGCATAAGAGGGAAGTTAAGCCCACGGTATGTAGGACCGTTCGAAATCTTGGAGCGCGTGGGGCCAGTGGCGTACCGGTTGGCCTTACCGCCAAATCTTGAACGGGTGCATAACGTTTTCCACGTTTCGATGCTCCGGAAGTACTTATCTGACCCGTCGCACGTCCTCGACGCCTCGGTCGTTGAACTGCGGGAGGACTTGAGCTTCGAAGAAACGCCGATGCGGATCTTGGCAAAAGAAGAAAAGAACCTTCGGAACCGGACGATCCCCTACGTAAAGGTGCAATGGAGTAACCACGAGGAACGCGAGGCGACATGGGAACTCGAAACAAAAATGAGAGTGTTATCCCGAGTTATTTAGCAAGGAGTGAGTTTAAGTTTCGAGGACGAAACTTCTTTTAAGAGGTAAGTGGTGTAATATCATAGATTTTGTAACCCTTAATACCTCCTGCTAATAAAGGTTCCGTTTAATGTAACTAACGTAATGGGTTTACTTAAGTTGTTAATTTGGAGGTGCGGGTATTTTTCTGTGATAGAGCTCGGAAAACGGAGAACGGCAGTGCGAACGGATCCGGATTCCGACATACGGAACTCCCGGAAAGGGGTAGAAAGTGATCGCAATGCCCAGGGGTGCATCGAAATCCGCGTAAGTGATTTGGCACGCTTTCTGAGGAAAAAGATAGAATTATCTTTAAGGAATTATCCTGAAGGATCTAAAATGAGGAATTAATTAATTAAGGAATTAATTAATTGAGGAATAAATTAATCAGGGAATTAATTAATTAAGGAATTAATTAATTGAGAATTTTAAAATACCCAAGGTGGTTATTGCCGCACGAAAAGATATTTCGTTATCTTCTCCCGAAAGAAAGAGAGAGAAAAAGAAAAAGAAAAGACGAAACCCTAACCGGAGGAAACAAGAAGAAATGCGAAATCCTAATCGGAAGAGAACGGTGGAAAAGAAGGTGAAAGCTAAAGGATCCAAACCCTCCCGACGAACGCGCCAAAACCGGGAGCGAGAACGGATAGCTGTCTCCTACGAATAGAGTAAACTAATTTTATTTTGGTATAGTTTCGCTCGGTTTTTGGGTATCGGTCTTTCATGGAGTTTAGGAGTAGCCGTTTGCTACCCAACGTGTCGCGCCGCGAAGCCCTAAGGCGTCGCCGCGCGACCGTAATGCGCGCCGCGCGGGGACGGTGCCCGCGCGGCCGCGGCTAGAGCTGCGCGGGATCAGGCTCCCCGCGTGGCCGCGGCTAGGGTAAAAGCCGCGCGGGGCCGGTGCCCGTGCGGCCGCGGCAAGCGCCGCGCGGGACCGGTGCCCGCGCGGCCGCGGCGCGTGCCGCGCGGGCGGGTGCCGTGCGGCGGTGGCTTTGCATGCCGCGCGGGGCATTGCCCGCGCGGCTGCAGCACATGCCGCGCGGGCGGGTGCCCGCACGGCGGCGGCGTTGCATGCCGCTTGGGGCGTTGCCCGCGCGGCTACAGCACATGCCGCGCGGGTGGGTGCCCGCGCGGCGGCGGCGTTGCATGCCGCGCGGGGCATTGCCCGCGCGGCTGCAGCACATGCCGCGCGGGCGGGTGCCCGCGCGGCGGCGGCGTCGCATGCCGCGCGGGTCCTTGCCCGCGCTGCTGCGACGGTGACAGCACGTGGCGCGCGGGGTTGGTGCCCGCGCGGCCACGGCTAATGCCGCACGGGCGGGCGCCCGTTTGGTTGCGGCGCGCGGGGTTGGTACCCGCGCGGCCGCGGCAATTGCCGCGCGGGCGGGCGCCCGTACGGTTGCGGCGCGCGGGGTTGGTGCCCGCGCGGCCGCGGCGATTGCCGCGCGGGGCCGGCGCCCGCGCGGCCGCGGTTGCGCCGTGCGGGGCTGAGGTCCGCACGGCGGCGGATGAAACCGCGCGGGGTAAGTACCCGCGCGGCCGCGGCATGCGTCGCGCGGAGCTAGGCCCCGCGCGGTCGCGATAAATGCCGCGCGGGGCCGGTGCCCGCGCGGCCGTACGACACGTAACTCCGCGGGGGGCGGCCGCGTCGCTCTACGCGCGCGGGCGCCACCGCCGGGTCAAGTGTCCTTAGTGTTGTTGAGTTGTTTGGGCTCGGTTTATCCACTACTTTATTGTTGATCTGACCATGGCTCTTTTGGGGACTACTTCTAGGTCCGGGCGTCAACGGAGAGCAAGGCTCAGTCTCCGGAATACGCGTTTCGCATAATTGAGGTGGGTAGGTGTTGGTTATTACCGGTGTGGTGTTGTTTCCGGATACTCGTTTGATAAAGTAGATATGTTTAAAGTTTGACTAACCCCATAGCATGTGAATCCCTCTTACGATGTTAATCAAAGCGGCTGCGGTCGTAGGTGTGGTAAATTATTCTGGTTAAAGCGGCTGAGGTCGCAAGGCAATAAATACACTCATATTGCTTACACGCACACCGGCAGTTTGGCCACTGCAGAGGGTGTATTTTTTCGGAAAGATGGTAAGACATTTACCCGTGTACCCCACAAGGTGAGGTTAGTGGGGACCCCTCAAGGGGAGGCTGCTGCTACTTGGGCAGCCGAGGGGTTGGAGGCACCAAGGAGATGAGTACGGTATTGGGGTTGGGGCCCAAATTATTCTGAATACTGGGGTAGGTGCCCAGCGGGACTTTCAACAGGGATTTAGCGATACATGAGGGGGACGAGGAAAGTAAATGCTCCGGTGATTCGGTGTGTTCGTTCTGTTATTGCGTTTACTTACATGTTTCTACTTTATCAGTCACTGACAACCCACTCTGTGACAGGTTCGAGTAGGGGTGGAACCCGGGAAGACGGTGAGGCATCCGTTAGAGGACATTAGCCGAAAGGGCTAGTAAAACGATACGTTCTTTCTTTACTTTTGGTTATTTAGTTATACTATGGTTAGTTTAGTTGTGATTCATTACTGTGGTTTCTGATGGATGTTGGGATGAGGCTTTTCATATAATTAACTGTGAATGTTAGGATGTGTAATAGCGGCTTGTTTTCAAATACAAACCGGTTTCAAAAGTGTTTTCAAAGCAAGTGCCGTGTGGGCACCGATTTCAAAACCCGTGGATTTATCCTTTCAAGTTAATGGCCGCGCAAAGAGTTTGCGAAAACGTTTTAGAAAGCTGGGTGTCGAGTGGGCACCGATTTTCAAAACCCATGGGTTTATGCTATAGTCTTTTAGAATAGCGGTGATGATATGAATGAATATGTTCTCTCCTCTTTGCCGTCATGTTTGGAATGGTTAAAGTATACGACTTGTTGGCAACGCCGTGCATATACAAAGGAGACTCCGCCCGTTTGGGGAGTGAATCTTTATATGCGGCGGGTCTGATACGCGCCGGAGGCAAGGTTCCGTAAGATATTTTAGAAAAAAAAAATGGGTACGTTTTCCGCAATGTTCAAACCTCCGGGGCGTGACACTCAGCTGCACTGGACATGATCCAAAAGTCTCCTCCACATGCACAACAACAACGGAAACCTGTACCTCTAGTGCACGTGATGACAATTCTGCCTCTAGTCCATGCAGGAATGCAACATGCTCTAACTCCGGCTGCTGTGATGAAATCACACTTGCAACACTCGATCCTCTACCGTGGCGCCCTCGAACCGGGCGGCACAGGTTCATCCGCTCAATGCAAGTGGTTGTCGCTCAATCTGCCTGAAAATCAGGACTATCCACATAGGGAGCACGACCCCTGTCTCTGCTCACACTGAGGCGACGAATAAGGTCCTCCGCAGATAGCAAATCCACGCTACCGTTGCGCCACTCTGATATAGATGCTGACGTTGCCATCGGGGTCCACCCGATCTCTGGCATCTCGGGAATCAGTTATCCTGGAAAAAGAAATCAGAAATGCCTCTGCCTGCCGATCTGTCCTCCATCACCCGGCGCCAAGGGCCAATATCCAGAACTCACCTCTGGCGGCAGATCCCTATCCAAAGGAACTGTAGTGCCAAGCTCCATACGCAACGCCTACTCTATCGAGGCATCAAAGATCCAAAATCTGTACAGGAGGGACCGAATAAACTGAAAGGTATCCTTGCGCAATCCACTCCCAGACACACATATCCTATGCGCCTCGTCCCTCGGAACCTGGAGTGCGCAGTTCAACAACTGCATAAACTCTCTAGCACAGGGAGGCTCTCATTTGATCACTCCATCACCACCAACCACGACTCTGCCTCCAAAGGCTCCAAACTCAATCTTACTAGTCGGGGTGGTTCATCTGCCAAATCTGGCTCAATAGATCGATCATGTGATGCCCCACTTCCCAGGGGGTCACCCATCCTAGAACTACTCTAGCTCTAGCACGCTTAACTCTCATGTTCCTCTTGGATCTTGCTACCATCCAAAATGCTATAGCCGGGTTAGAGATTTAGTCCTATTATATCATTTATATAGAGGACTAATCCAAATTCCGGGGGTGTCACATTCTTCCCCCCTTTAAGCCCTGACGTCCACGTCAGGCTCAAGCACACTCACAAGCACCAGGCGATGTGAGACTCGTCTCGCTAGCCTTAGCCGACCTTGTGAGGAGCTGCACTCCACTCACAACGGTCATTAGCCGGGGAGCCTCGCTCTACCCGCTATATAACCCTGGCTCAGCCGAGACACATCTCACATTTCCGGCTGGTGAATGGCTCTGATACCAACTGTGGCACGAGATTGTGTCCCTTGAGGATCCCTTTTGAGGGTAGCCTGCAGTTGAGTAGTCCACTCAGGTGGTTTTGGATCGGGAAGTGACCGAGTGAAGACCCCAACTTATTGGATTTCCCTTCCTTATTGGACGAGTCTGCAGGTATGCTTCGGGTCGTCTTGTTGAGGGTGGCACCATGATGCGGTTTGGTGCGTATTACACTTGTGGTTATTTCAGTTTTCCCCCAGCCTTTTAATGGAGCCCTTGGTTTTCACGTCTCAGCTCAGTAGTGATGTGTTTTTCCTCGCCCGTGATTTACTTGCCCCTTTGAGATCTGTGATTATTGGAGTACGAGGGACGCCCGTTGCAATTTCTGGCTCGAGAGATGAGAGAATTGCACATCGGGTCATACCGTACTTGTTGTTGTTGTCGCGGAGTAATCACGAGGAGCGAGTGGGGGAGCTGGAGGCGTATGTTAGATACCTAGCCGTGGTATTCTTGACTCCTGATGGGCTTGATCTAGTTTCGCGGACGAAACTTTCTTTTAGTGGGGGAGGATGTGAGGTCCCGGAATCCCCCGCGTAGGGTTGCTGGTTGTTGGGCAGCTTTCGGTCGCCGTTGGGGGTGTTGGTGCGCGTGTTGGGGACCCAGAAATGGATTTGTGATGCAAATTGGGATTTGCTTGCATCACTGGAGGCCTGCGTGGGTTGCGCGCAATTTGGACACAAGTGGTGGACTTCGGGCTTAAATTGAGACCCCGTGGGAGGTTGGAGGACCCGTCGGGTGTTTAGAGGCGATTTCGCGCGCTGAATCCAAAAACGATGTCCATTTCTCCAAATTCTCACCCGAAAATTTGCCGAATGCCCACTCGATCCGATTTTCGCGCCGGGTCCATTTTTAAAGTCCGATTTGCCCAATTCCAACTCTAAAAATTCCCGAAGGCGACCGGAGAGGTAAACTTTTATCCGGACTTCACCCGGAGTCTAATTTTGACATCGGAATCGCGCGAAATCACCTCTAAACACCCGACGGGTCCTCCAACCTCCCACGGGGTCTCAATTTAAGCCCGAAGTCCACCACTTGTGTCCAAATTGCGTGCAACCCACGCAGGCCTCCAGTGATGCAAGCAAATCCCAATTTGCATCACAAATCCATTTCTGGGTCCCCAACACGCGCACCAACACCCCCAACGGCGACCGAAAGCTGCCCAACAACCAGCAACCCTACGCGGGGGATTCCGGGACCTCACATCCTCCCCCACTAAAAGAAAGTTTCGTCCTCGAAACTAGATCAAGCCCATCAGGAGTCAAGAATACCACGGCTAGGTATCTAACAATACGCCTCCAGCTCCCCCACTCGCTCCTCGTGATTACTCCGCGACAACAACAACAAGTACGGTATGACCCGATGTGCAATTCTCTCATCTCTCGAGCCAGAAATTGCAACGGGCGTCCCTCGTACTCTAATAATCACAGATCTCAAAGGGGCAAGTAAATCACGGGCGAGGAAAAACACATCACTACTGAGCTGAGACGTGAAAACCAAGGGCTCCATTAAAAGGCTGGGGGAAAACTGAAATAACCACAAGTGTAATACGCACCAAACCGCATCATGGTGCCACCCTCAACAAGACGACCCGAAGCATACCTGCAGACTCGTCCAATAAGGAAGGGAAATCCAATAAGTTGGGGTCTTCACTCGGTCACTTCCCGATCCAAAACCACCTGAGTGGACTACTCAACTGCAGGCTACCCTCAAAAGGGATCCTCAAGGGACACAATCTCGTGCCACAGTTGGTCGCTCAACATGCTATCATAACCCCAACGGGCCCACGGGTCGAAGTCGATCCCTCAACTCATAAAGAACACCCTGACGGGGACCAAACCGTCGGTGAACGGGACTGAAAACTGGCTCACAAGGCGATCATAAAGCTGATGCCCAACTCGCGGTCAAAAGTCCGAAACATCCAAAAGACTCTCACCGTTGTGTACCTACAACGTGGCATCACTGCCGTGCACCCACGGCGTGGCATTACTGCCGTGTACCAACGGCGTGGCCTCACTGCCGTGCGCCAACGGCGTGGCATCACCACCGTGTATCAACGGTGTGGCATCACTGCCGTGTATCAACGGCGTGGCATCACCACCGTGTATCAACGGCGTGGCATCACCACCGTGTATCAACGGTGTGGCATCACCACCGTGTATCAACGGTGTGGCATCACTGCCGTGTATCAACGGCGTGGCATCACCACCGTGTATCAACGGCGTGGCATCACCACCGTGTATCAACGGTGTGGCATCACCACCGTGTATCAACGGTGTGGTATCTAAAGCATCAAGGCCTCAGATCTTCACAGCCCTATACCCAACACTACCTCGAAAACCCGGAGCTGAGGAAGGGCCAAAATATCAACAGGCAAAAACCAGGGCCCCAACTGCACTGGGCAGGACCAATAACTCCCATCTATGTGCAACACGTGATCGGGTATCTGAACCTCACGAGCACAAGCTAAAGGTCCTATCTCTAGCCCATACATCAATGCAAATGCCCTAGCACTCTCACGGCTATGTCGGAGAACCCTCAACGACTCAACTCACAGCAACACCCCACTCATAGGCGAGAAGAACCGACTGACGCGGCAAAGATCCAAAAATTCTGATAGACCGGTGCCTAGAACCCTAACCAAACAAGAACAGACCCTAGGCTCAGTCTATCGAAGTTTTCGCTCCTTTACCGTTCAGGGATTCGGTCCCTCTCGTTCAAAGCGGGAAACTATGTCAACAAGCAGCTCACGGCTGGAGACGCTCCCGGTAGTCCATCAGGACGAACTCGACGCCATCAAATCTCGGCGTCCTGTCGGGTCATCTCAATCTCACGAAAATAACCACCTGGTAACTCGGCCGGAGGTGAAAATCGCCTCAACAGGCCGAACCTTCGCCACTCATTGGGCGGCATCGCCACTCACTGGGCGGCATCGCCCCTCACCGGGCGGCCTCGCCTCTCGCTGGGCGGCATCGCCACTTACTGGGCGGCATCGCCCCTCACTGGGCGGCATCGCCCCTCACTGGGCGGCCTCGCTCTCGCTGGGCGGCATCGCCACTCACTGGGCGGCATCGCCCCTCACTGGGCGGCATCGCCTCTGGTAGCTCGGCCAGGGGAAAGTATCCATCTGGTAACTCAGCCAGTGATAATTATCATCTGGTAACTCGGCCAGTGATAATTATCCATCTGGTAACTCGGCCAGTGATAATTATCCATCTGGTAACTCGGCCAGTGATAATTATCCATCTGGTAACTCGGCCAGTGATAATTACCCATCTGGTAACTCGGCCAGTGATAATTATCATCTGGTAACTCGGCCAGTGATAATTATCCATCTGGTAACTCGGCCAGCGATAATTATCCATCTGGTAACTCGGCCAGTGATAATTATCCATCTGGTAACTCGGCCAGCGATAATTATCCATCTGGTAACTCGGCCAGTGATAATTATCCATCTGGTAACTCGGCCAGCGATAATTATCCATCTGGTAACTCGGCCAGCGATAATTATCCATCTGGTAACTCGGCCAGCGATAATTATCCATCTGGTAACTCGGCCAGTGATAATTATCCATCTGGTAACTCGGCCAGCGATAATTATCCATCTGGTAACTCGGCCAGTGATAATTATCCATCTGGTAACTCGGCCAGCGATAATTATCCATCTGGTAACTCGGCCAGTGATAATTATCCATCTGGTAACTCGGCCAGTGGAAATGCCCGCCTTGTAACTCAGCCAGTGGAAATGCCCGCCTGGTAACTCAGCCAGGGAAAATGCCCTCCTGGTAACTCGGCCAGGGAAAACGCGCTCCTGGTAACTCGGCCAGGGAAAATGCCCTTCTGGTAACTCGGCCAGGGAAAATGCCCTCCTGGTGACTCGGCCAGGGAAAATGCCCTCCTGGTGACTCGGCCAGGGAAAATGCCCTCCTGGTAACTCGGCCAGGGAAAATGCCCTCCTGGTAACTCGGCCAGGGAAAATGCCCTCCTGGTAACTCGGCTAGGGAAAATGCCCTCCTGGTAACTCGGCCAGGGAAAAATGCCCTCCTGGTAACTCGGCCAGGGAAAATGCCCTCCTGGTAACTCGGCCAGGGAAAATGCCCTCCTGGTAACTCGGCCAGGGAAAAATGCCCTCCTGGTAACTCGGCCAGGGAAAATGCCCTCCTGGTAACTCGGCCAGGGAAAAATGCCCTCCTGGTAACTCGGCCAGGGAAAATGCCCTCCTGGTAACTCAGCCAGGGAAAATGCCCTCCTGGTAACTCGGCCAGGGAAAATGCCCTCCTGGTAACTCGGCCTGGGAAAATGCCCTCCTGGTAACTCGGCCAGGGAAAAATGCCCTCCTGGTAACTCGGCCAGGGAAAATGCCCTCCTGGTAACTCGGCCAGGGAAAATGCCCTCCTGGTAACTCGGCCAGGGAAAAATGCGTGTCCTTTTCACAACACGACGTCTCAGGGGTATCGCAACCCACTGCACAACTACAAACGTCAGGACACAACAACCATACGACCCAATCCAGCGAAAGTCTAAGACATGTCATCCATTCCATAGCATTATGTTGTCTGCAACCAACATAATCGATTAGGAGAATAAACATGCCAAACTCTCATCCCGTCTCTTGGGAGAGGTAAAAAGTCAATCAGGACTCTCGCTAAAAGTCACGACTCTCACGTAGTCATCCTAATATCCAACCACAAGCCTAGGGTTTCTAAGTCCACCACGACCTACAACCTAGGCTCTGATACCACTCTAATCTGTCACGCCCCGGGGTGGAAACTGCCACCCGGGCTCGCCAACAGATCCGCCATCTGTACGGAAACTGCCGTACAGATGAAGCGTCTAACCTGCAGAAAGAATCAACTACAGTATACAGATATCAGAGAGCTGAAAGTAGACTACTAAAACTGAAGTCCAAACACTGTACAACTGAAAATAATACAATAACCATCTCCCCAAATACTATCATATACAAAGTCCTCTGATACAAAACTCAAAAGGGAGGTATCTCCAATGAATACATCAGTGTACAGACTCTCGATACAAGAATATCCTCACTACAACAGTCTCTCAAACTGTAAAATAAAGTACAACTCTATACCTCACAACAAAGGTCTCTCAACAGAGGAAAAAGAAGAAAACTAATCTACTGAAGCTCTCCTCTGAAGGGGTACCGCTACACTCCAATGACGGGTAGGGAACTAGCTCGCGACTCCCTCGCCTCGGTCAGAAGGATCAGCAACTGGAGCAACAGGAACAGGAGGAGAAGTTCCTGGGGAAAAAGACACCACGACGGGTGTGAGAACTACTTCCCACAGTAGTTCTCAGTGGGTACCGTCAACAAGCCCAACGGTCTGCCCACCAAGTCTACAAGAGGCAAAAGATAACAGGCAAAGAAATCTGAAAGAAAGGCTGGAAACTACTCTACAGCTACCATGCCTCTATCTAGATACTCAAAAAGTGGAACAGATGCAAGTAAAAGAGACCACTCGCACCCAAGGTGCTCAATAGACCCAATCGAACTGACTGCCTCATAGGGTCCAGTCAAGCCTGCGCCTGTCGACTAGGAACGCGCCTGCCCACTACCACGCAACCCCATGAGGACGGGATTTACGTGGGGCGTCCTGCCCGACTAACTCACCCCTCGCGCAAAACTGCCTCAACAGGCCCATCGTATCCACAGCGGCATCTCAGGGACGCGACTCCAACTGAGGAACACGGCGCGGCATAGAGTATCACAAATTGGCATAAGCAGGCTAGTCAAAATCCACGCTCACTCTCAGAACGGTAGGACTCAGGATCCCCAAATACCTCGCACGACAGTCGGAGAACTCTCGACGACTCAGCTGCTCGGCTAACTCGAAACACGAGACACTAGCCTCGCCAACGGCTCGCAGCACAAGGCTCACTGGCTGGAGATACTCCACAGCCAGGAACGACCCACAACTCAGGGTAACAAAATAGGTCGGACAACACTCAACGACCTGGGACCACCGTCAACCCCAACGGTTCCCAACAAGGCGGACCGGAAGATACTCGACGTCCCGGGACTGCCGTCTGCGCAACGGCTCCCTCCACGACGGCACAACAGGGAAACAAGACCTCCCGGGACTACCGTTTACCCAAACGGCTCCCGGCACAGATAAGCAACCCAGCTACAACTACCAGACTCCACTCTGCTCCCAAGCAAGAGTGCAAAAGCATCCCACACTAAAAGCAAGTCCCGACCTCTCGGCCCACTACCCGGGCGAGAAAACACTATGTCAGGGATGAAGGAACAGTGTGGATGTCTAAGCATAAATAACCCTAGCCCAAGTGAGGGTTTTCTACTAGTCTGGTTACACATACAACATATGACGGGGGTGCTAGGTCAAGTTCCAAGATAACCACATTAACCGATAATAAAGGAATAGCCATTCCAACAATCTAGCATGCTACACAAGGAAATCTACTATCATGCATAGTCCTACATTAATAGAATTAATGTACATTCCATAAAACTTGGAGATAAGGCCACCCACCTCGATTTGCCACCAATTGCTCGTAGCCACTTGCAATTGGCCTCCACGCGATCCGCACGCAAAACGGGACACGCCGTCGGAGTTCGCACGCAAAACGGAGCACGCTGCCGGAGTCCGCACGCAAAACGGAGCACGCTGCCGGAGTCCGCACCAAAACGGAGCACGCTGCCGGAGTCCGCACCAAAAACGGAGTCTGCACGCGAAACGGTGCACGGCACCGGAGTCCGCACGCAAAACGGTGCACGGTGCCGGAATCCGCACACAAACCGGAGTCCGCACGCAAAACGGTGCACGGTGCCGGAGTCCGCACGCAAAACGGTGCACGGAGCCAGGATCCGCACGCAAAACGGAGTCCGCACGCAAAACGGTGCACGGTGCCGGAGTCCGCACGCAAAACGGTGCACGGTGCCAGGATCCGCACGCAAAACGGAGTCCGCACGCAAAACGGTGCACGGTGCCGGAGTCCGCACGCAAAACGGAGTCCGCACGCAAAACGGTGCACGGTGCCGGAGTCCGCACGCAAAACGGTGCACGGTGCCCAACACAGAAAAGAGCAAGAGGGTTAATTACAGTCCAAAACATCGCCCCAAAAACTGTACAAAAATACAGTAAAACCAACACACGGGACCTACCCGACTGCGCCGCCGTCGCCGCAACGCCCCCAACGGAAGCCTCGCGCGCTCCACGAGGCCCGCGACGCGAAACGCCAACTCCCACAACCTCCTCCCTCACTCCCTCTCGCTCTCGGGTGCAGAAGAAAGAAAGAAAGGGAAGAAGGTGGCCTGCGGGGAGGAAGAAGAAGAGGAAAAAGAGGGAGAGGGGAGAAGGCGGTCCACGGCCCGCGGTGCACGGTGCACCCGCCGGTCCACCGCACCCATGCGGGTGCACCCGGTCCAGGCAGCAAAAGGCGGGGCCACGTGGCCGCGCCTCTGCGCGCCACGCGGCCGCGCAGTCCGCGCGCCACACGGGCGCGTGACACCGCGCTGCCCACAGGCGCGGGACACGTGCCCGTGACACGGGCGCACTCCCCCGCACCCGGGCGGGCGCCAACGGGGGGCCGCCACGTGGCGGCCCCTGCGCTGCCCCGCGCAGGCGCGCGTTCCCAACGCGCGCCAGCTAGCGCGCACTGCGCAGCGCGCCGCCGCCCACCTCGGGATCCGTGCCGCGCGATGCCTCGATAAACGTGCCGTTTTGCCTCAAAAAATGCGCACTTCATCCGGGCTCCAAAACCAACAAATAAATAGTCCATTCTTAGCGATTTCGCGCGCTGAATCCAAAAACGATGTCCATTTCTCCAAATTCTCACCCGAAAATTTGCCGAATGCCCACTCGATCCGATTTTCGCGCCGGGTCCATTTTTAAAGTCCGATTTGCCCAATTCCAACTCTAAAAATTCCCGAAGGCGACCGGAGAGGTAAACTTTTATCCGGACTTCACCCGGAGTCTAATTTTGACATCGGAATCGCGCGAAATCACCTCTAAACACCCGACGGGTCCTCCAACCTCCCACGGGGTCTCAATTTAAGCCCGAAGTCCACCACTTGTGTCCAAATTGCGCGCAACCCACGCAGGCCTCCAGTGATGCAAGCAAATCCCAATTTGCATCACAAATCCATTTCTGGGTCCCCAACACGCGCACCAACACCCCCAACGGCGACCGAAAGCTGCCCAACAACCAGCAACCCTACGCGGGGGATTTCGGGACCTCACAGATCATGTCCACTCAGCCCACCAGCTGTCAACTATCCACCCTGCCTCGGTGCCTCGGCACTAAACATTGGCATAGAGGGGGCTACTCACTCCATCAGTGCCACAGCAATCCCCGCCCCTAAGGATACTGTAACCGGGTGGTCTCAGAAGGAAGCACTGTCGAGCTGCCCATTGCTCCGACAACTGTGTCACCCAGACCAGCTGCTCACTCTGCCGCTGATAGGCCTCAGACGATCCTGTCATCTGGGTCCGGAGTTCTCTGACCTCAATCCGGGTATCCGGCCCAAAACCAACCGCTCAAGCTCAACTGCTATGACAGGATGCACACGGGTCAAAACCCAGCGTCGGGGAGACACCGCTCGCCACGACGAAACCACAAAACAGCACACAACAGCGCTCGACCCAATCCAGCGAAAGTCTAAAGCATGTCACCCGCTCCACAGCATTATGTTGTCTGCAGCCAACATAATCACTTAGGAGAATAAACATGCCAATCACTCGTCCCGTCCCCTGGGAGAGGTATAAAACTCAATCAGGGCTCTCGCTATAAATCACGACTCTCACGAAGTAAACCAAGGGTCAAACCATAAGCCTAGGGTTTCTAAGTCCACCATGACCTACAACCTAGGCTCTGATACCAACCTAATCTGTCACGCCCCGGGGTCGAAACTGCGACCCGGGCTCGCCAACAGATCCGCCACCTATGCCAAACCTGCATAGGCGAAGCGTCCTACCTGCAAGAAAAGTACTACAGCTAAACAGATATCAGAGCTATAAATAAAAATCTGCTGTAAACCAAAATCAATCACTGTACAACTGGAAAATAATACAACAATGTCCATCTCCCAAAAATGATAATCATACAATATCCTCATATATAAAGCTCAGAACTCAACAGAGAGGTATCTCCAATAAATACATCAGTGTACAGGCTCTCAATACATATCATATCCTCACTACATCAGTCTCTCAAAAGAGGAAACTAAAATAGCTAATCTACTGAAGATCTATTCAGAAGGGGTACCGCTACTCTCCAACGACGGGTAGGGATCTAGCACGCGACTCCCTCGCCTCGATCAATAATCGCAGAATCAGCAACACCCGCTAAGACTCTGCAAAACAAGGAGAGAAAAGAAAGGTGAGGGGGAAAACCCCCAACGGGTGTGAGAACTACACCTAAAAAGGGAGTCCTCAGTGGGTACCGCCACCAGGCCCGACGATCTGCCCAATAAGTCCACTAGAGGCATGAGATAACCAAAGCAGTAAAGAATGAAAAAGTAAGCTGGAGACTCTCAACAGCTACCATGCCTCTATCTAAATGCTCAAATGGGGAAAACTCTGATAAAGATATGCAACACTCGCACACGAGGTGCTCAATCGACCCAATCAAGCTGACTGCCACATCGGGTCCAGTCAAACCTGTGCCCACCTACAACCACCTCCCGCTGACGGGCAGGAATTACGTAGGGCGTCCAAACGGACTAACTCGCTATCGAGTAGTGGCTCATGCAGGCTATAGTCAAAATCCACGCTCTCTCTCAGAACGGATAAACTCAAGATCACCAAGCCTCTCGCACAACGGTCAACAACTCACAATGACCTTGGTGCCACCGTCAATCCCCAAACGGTTCCCAACAACACTAGCACTGGTCTAAACATAGCTACGAGACTCCACTCGGTCCCCTTGACACGAGTGCAACAATAAGCAGATATCTGTAATAAACCCAATCTAATGCCACCAGTAAAACTGGTACTGCCTACTGTGCCTGCCTGTATCGGGAATGCTGGCCGACGCATAACACCGATGAAAAGGAGTCTCAAGGACTCAAAGTATGTATAACACTCTGGAGTGGCACTCGAGGGGAGCGACCCACACGAGTAAAGTATCTCAGTAACCAGTAATATAAGTATAAATCAGCAGGACTGGATCATGACTCTGATCAAAGTGGGAAAGCTCAACCACTAAAGAAAGCCTCGGTCCTCAATCAGATGCAAAAGTACTCAAATAGTGGGAATCTCCGTCCACTAGGGAAAACTGATACCCAATCTGATGTAAAAGTAAACATCCAGTCAACCGCCCAATATCCGCGGTTGCCGCAATACCCTGTTGTCTATAACCAAATCCTATAACCGACCTCCGGTCAACCGCCCAAAGTCCGCGGTCACCGAAAAACCCTGCCAACCTCAATCCAACACAACCCGTCCCTGACACCAATGTCCTGGCTACACTACCCCAGACCCCTGCTCGCACCCGAGCAACACAGACCGCCTGACTAACAAAGAAGGAGAAAAGGATAACATGGTTTCTCCTAAGTCAAGTTCCAATAAGTAGTGTAGCAATAAAAGGTGGCCTAACTATATGTCCATACAAGTATGCATTTGTCCTCAAGAAAGATGATAAGAAAGTAAGCCACATGCCAAAATCATCAATGCCTACACCTATCCAGAATCCTCGATCATAATAACTCCCCAGAGTAAAAATCCGCACATAGCTATATAATCCTGCCCCATCGCATAAACCAACCACATAAAAGGCTATGTGCTAACATGGCATGTTACATAATCACATAGGGTAATATTATCCTAGGTAAGCTTACACTGATCATGGACATAGATATCCAAATCATGCAAGTCCTCAGTATACCTCATAAATACTATTCTTGCAATCATGTATACAATTATCATTATCAAGCTTACCTACCTTTCAAACATAAACCAGGTACCCTAAACATGCATGCATCCTAACATACAGAATTAGAGAACCGTCCACCGGTTCTGGAAACAAAGCACACACCTGAAGCGCTTTCCGCAGGCAAAGCCGAAGTCGGTGAAGTGTGTTGTGACGCCCCAACTTCCCAGGGGGTCACCCATCCTAGAACTACTCTAGCTCTAGCACGCTTAACTCTCATAACCTCTTGGATCTTGCTACCATCCAAAATGCTATAGCCGGGTTAAGAGATTTAGTCCTATTATATCATTTATACATAGGACTAATCCAAATTCCGGGGGTGTCACATTCTTCCCCCCTTTAAGCCCTGACGTCCACGTCAGGCTCAAGCACACTCACAAGCACCAGGCGATGTGAGACTCGTCTCGCTAGCCTTAGCCGACCTTGTGAGGAGTTGCACTCCACTCACAACGGTCCTTAGCCGGGGAGCCTCGCTCTACCCGCTATACAACCCTGGCTCAGCCGAGACTCATCTCACATTTCCGGCTGGTGAATGGCTCTGATACCAACTGTGACGCCCCAACTTCCCAGGGGGTCACCCATCCTAGAACTAGTCTAGCTCTAGCATGCTTAACTCTCATAACCTCTTGGATCTTGCTACCATCCAAAATGCTATAGCCGGGTTAAGAGATTTAGTCCTATTATATCATTTATACATAGGACTAATCCAAATTTCGGGGGTGTCACATGTGTAGACGCTCACAGTCCAAAATCTGCCAAAATTGCACCCTCGGTACATGTCGCGCAAGCCTCGGCTCCAAACAGCTGAAAATACCCCGAAATCAGAGTCTCCAGATCCAACGGGTCCAGCAACACTTGCAAACACCCCTTGGTACAACAATAAGGTCCAACATTGCACTTAATCCAAAACATTCCAAGTATACACAATCTGCGAAAATAGCCTCAAAGATGTGGAATTTCCACCTGCAGAACGGACTCGAAAAAATCCAACAAAAATACTACTGCGATCCTCGCGTCGAGACCTTCGAAACGGGTACCTGCACGTCAAATTCCGAGCCCCGTAGGCCGAGTTACAAATTCCACAACACAGGGTGCTCACAACCTCTCAACAACACAACTGTAATTCCATGCACAGTTAAGGGAGAAAACATATACCTTCGGGCAAGCCTCAGAAAAATCCAGAAAAATACGGTGATAATCCTCGCGTCGAGTAGATGCAAAAAGTGCACAGGAGCGTCTCAATCCGATGCCCGGTTGCGGAGATATCGCTGAAAAACCACGCCGCTGTCCAAGTCTCCATCACAGAAATAGTGTCACAGTAAGCTCAAAAAAACACCTTGAAAAGCGCGAAAAGAGGGGAAGTAGGAAATCCCAAGATTGTAGCTCTGTCCATCACCGATCCAACGGTGCAAGAATCGCCTGAAAAGGTGGTCGGGATAGGCTGGGGGAGCTCGCACACCGAAACGCGACGAAGGGGAACACAAATGGACGAGCGTCGCGCCGCGCCGTAAAAATGGAGACCTTGGGAAGCGTGCCACGTAAAATCCTAGAAATCCACCAGAGGATGCAGAACACGAAGGGGAACAATTTTGCTGAAGACGCCATGGCGAGGGGAGGCTCGGAAATGGCGGAAAAAGGGTGAAGAAGGCGGCTCGGATCGCTTAAATAGGAGCCAGAAAACAATTCCAAAAATTACCGTTGTATCCCCGGTTCCGGGCGCCCGCGCGATTCGGGCCTCTACAGTGTTGGGCCCGGCCCAACACTGTGCGGGCCCGAATCCTTCTTGGGCCTCCACGATACCCGCCGAACAGGCAACAGCGAGCGCCAACCACCCACAATGCGCCATGTGGCCGCCCCCAGACGTCGAAACGTGGCCCGGCAGCCGGTCAACGCGTGCCTGGCGCGCGCACGTGCGCGCGCCAGCGCCGCCTGCGCACCCAACCGGGCACGCGCCCCGAGGCGCCCCGGCCTGCTCCGTGGTCCTGGTCCACAGCACCGGCCATCCACAGCCCGCCACGTGTCCGCACTCAACCAGTAGGAAAACGCCACGTGGCAAAGCGCGCCCGCGCGCAGCGCGCCTGCCCGCGCGCCCGCGCGCCTGCCTGTGCGCCTGCCCGCGCCCGCGCGCCACCGAGCTCCGCCGCTGCCCGCCGGCGCCGGAACAGTGTCAAAGTGCCTCAAAAATCGTGCGCGTCATCCGGGCTCCGAAAAATGCAAGTGAATAGTCCATTTTCATCGTTTTCGCGCTGAATCCAAATCCGAAGTCCGTTTTGCCAAATTCCAACTCTAAAAATTGCCGAAGGCACCCGGAAAGGTGTTCTTTTGTCCAAACTTCGCGCTGAGCCCAATTTTAATATCCATTGCCCTCGAGCGACAATCGAACCTGAAAGGAAGTCCCCAGAGAGTACAAATCAATAACCATCCAATTTTCCTTGAAAAAGCGTGTTTAACCCGAATCGCCGACAAACCGACCATTTTGCCGATTCACGGGTCGTAAAGCAAAGCTCTGCTCAATGAAGGCCATCGGATCCCAAATGAAAGGTTCAGAGATCTAGTGCACACTGTCCACCGCAGCCTACTAGGCTACAAATACGTTTAGACCCCCGGACTTTACTAAAATTGCACTTATTTTCATATAAAACTCACTAATTAACCCACAACTTTTAAATCGGGAATCTTTAAACCAAAAAATTTTACCCGTAACTAGATCTTAACGTGCTGGACCCCGTGTTCACAGTCTCGGATCAATTTGAGCCATGGAGTTACAATTTAGCCCATGAACAATGCGTTCCTCGGTTCAATGTTGCTCAAATCATTATCCTATCAAGTCAATCACAGTTTTTGTGTGAGCATCATGCTCAGGGGTGTCCAAAAGTACAGAGGCTCACCTCTGAGCCTCTGCATATCCTCCCTTAGGGTGGGGAAACCCGTCGACAACAACCCAACGTATAAAAACCTAACGCGGTCCCTCACCATTTTACAAGTTCCAGACCCCAACAACCTTGAACACGAGCAAGAGGGCATCACGAAAGATAGGAGGCTCACCTGTGGGAGGCAGCGGCACGCGTGGTGTGGTTGCTGGAGCCCGAGGATCCCGCACCTGTCTTGTTGGAGCACGAAATGGCCGAGCTCACCCTCCTCTCGGTCATTCTTCAAACAAAGGTGAGCACCACCTTCCTGGGACTCTCAGAGATGGAATGAGCCTCAGCCGCGCAAGCTTGGAGGTCCCTATGCTCCTCCAACCCAAGGAAGGAGAAAAAGGACCTTAATTAACCCATTAATGGCAACATGGGATCAAGGCTGCATGGGTTGCATGCAAGGGGTTGGGAGGAAAGCTTAGGGTGCCAGAAAGCTTACCAGAGTCGGCCGGTGCCGGAGGAGCGACGGCGGCAGCCGGGCGGTGAAGCTCAGCCGTGAGGAAGATGACCCGAAACTAGGGTTTGCTCCCCCGCGTTCCACACTGCACCAAAGCCCTCCAAACTTCGTGGAGGCCCTCATGTGGACCAGCAGAGAATTCATATTAATTTAGATCCGGCACCGGAGCTCCGGAGGCGACACGTGCAACTTCGGCCAAGTATTAGGGTTCCGGCGACCCATGTTTCACCCGCCGGCAACCCGGGGTCCCCAGGCCTCGTGAATTGACCCAGATCACCCTCTTGGTGTCAGTAACCGACTGCCGGGGCTCAAGTTGCTGAAAAATCCACCGAAACCAAAGACTCACCTCGCCAGATCCAAGGAAGAAGGAGATGGTGGCCTCGACGGCGCGCGGCGGCGCCAGGCGTCGGGGATCCTTGATCTGCTTCTCTAGAGGCCGAGGATGCTCTTAGATGAACTTTGGAGAGATCTCAAGCCTCCCAGTTGCTTCCTTCTCCACCAACCCGAAAGCAAGGCAAGATCTTGCTTTTCTCCTTGCTTTTTCGGCTAGGGGAGGTGGCGGCCGGCGGCGCTGCGGGTGCAGCCGTCGGAGCAGGAGTAGAGGGAGTCGCGAAGCCTTCTCTGGCGCGGCTGGGTGCGATGGATCCGAGGCTAGGGCATCTCGGGTCTACTTGTATGCATTGGCACAAAATGCCAATAAGTCCCTCATCTAACACTATCTAGAGCCGGGTCCACTCGCAGGGACTTCATCTCACACAAAGGCCCCTCTCCAAAGAATCCCATCGGGTTCCGCACATAAAATGCTGGGACTCTTATGCAAAAACACCGATTTTCGCTGCTTTTCATGCTTTTCGAGGCAACCGGGTCGTCAAACCGAAAAACGGACACCACCACGACGTCCGGCTCGACGAAGACTATAAAGTAGTGATTTTGGTTTGTCGCGTTCGATCCCCTATAATTTTAAAATCCATCACAAACGGTAAACTACACAGTTCTGCACGCTTTACGAAAAATTGGTCAACGCCACCGCGCTCAGAACGACGACGCCATTCAAATCGACTACCTGGATCGTCAGATTCGGACTCCAGACAGTCGATCGGCCGACGTTGGTTAGCAAGGGAATTAAATTAGTGAGTTACTATTCATTTCACTATTCACTTAAGTCGCGGGTCCCACTAGTTTCCTTGCTAAGTTCAGGACGATTCGATCGTCGGATCGACAAACGGTCTATACCATTTTCACTCGATTCAATGAGACGGTCGCACTGGAGACCTCAGATTTTCGAGATCAGACTCGGATCGGAAAGGCGGAATTTGTGCTTCGGAAACTGTGCCATTCGCACACCGGTATACACACCCCTAAGGTTAAATTTTGTTTCCTCACACACATTCACACTTGAATTTCACTCTTTATACAAACTCAAGTTTCTCGAGTATTACAAGCCAGTCTACCCACAGTGGAAACATCGGCCCTGCCTCTGAGTACACTTGCTCGCTGGGTGCGGTCCTCCACAGATAACACATCTATCCTAGCGCGACTGCCGCTACGACTGCTGCTGCTGCTGAGACTGCTGCTGCCGAGGCGGTCGACGCTGCTGCTGCTGCAGCTGAGAGTGACGGGGTGCACCTGACCTCTGGCGCCCCTGAAACCCACGACCCTGAGGATGGAATCGTGGAGGTCTCGGGGGTCCCTGACGACTCATCTGTCCCTCATCCACCTGTGCTGGGCGCTTCACCCCCGGAATCACTGCGGGAGCTGGAGCCACCTCGTCCATCACTGCCTCCCCGCTCTCTACATAAAGCGCCTGCTCCATCGAGTCATCCAACGTCTGTAGTCTGCGCGAACGGACGAACTGATAAATGTCTCGGCACAACCCTCGCTCGAACATGTAGATCCGATGCGCCTCGTCCCTGACCGCATGCGGTACACTGGCCAACAGCCGGTTGAAGTCTGCGATGTACGCGTGCACGGGACGATCTCCCTGTCGGAGATTCTTCAACTCCTCCTCCAACCCCTGCCTAACACTCTCCGGGAAGAATGCTCCAAGAAGTAAACTGCGAAACTCCGCCCAGGTAAGAAGCTGAGTCCCAGGTGTTGGGTCGTATATAATACGGATCTAAATAGGGGAAGAAACACCTAGAGGGGGGTGAATAGGTGTAAACGTATAAACACTCAAAAATCGTTGCGATAAAAAACCCAATGCGGAAATGAAAATAACTCGCAAGATTTTTACGTGGAAAACTCCATCACCGGAGTAAAAAACCACGGGACCGATAACACGGCAGAAATCCACTAGAATTAAAACACGTACAAGGTGATTTACCGTACACACTTACGACTCAACCTTTTCCATACGCTCCTAGAGGATCTTCTCCGCTCGCTCCAGACGCTTCTCGAATCCACGATCTGCGCCCAACGCCGAATCCACGGCGTCCAACGTCGAATCCACGACGTCCGACCGAATCCACGGTCTTCACCCAATAGCACCCTTCGAATCCACGAACGTGCCTCGCTCCGAATCCACGAGAGCGAATGAACCTTGAATCCACAAGGACACGCGAATCCACGCGCCGATTTTGGGGTAATCGTTGTTTTTTGGGTGGTGATGATCCGCCGAATACTTAGATCAAAGATAGATCGGAAATACCATCTAAGTATTCATTAGTTTGATTCAACTCAAGATGTGAGTATGAAAACCTAGAATCAAACTAATCAATATAGATGAAGAAACATAGAGTATTCTCTAATGATTTCCTTTCTTCTCTATATGTGGATCTATAGCTGTATAAGATGATATATGAAAATGACGGCTATGTGGATTGACCCTAGAAAGAAAGACATAGGGTCTATTTATAGGTTAGAAACCCTAGGAAGGAGATAAGAATCAAAAACCTGCCATTTCTGGAATTTTACGGACGGCGATCCGGATCGTGATAACTGAGATCCGGATCGTCATAACGAAACAGCCAATTCCAGAAAAACGAAGGTTCGGGATCCGGATCATGTGACTACGATCCGGATCGTTCATACAGTTCACCAAACATCAACGTTCGGGATCCGGATTGCGAAGCAAGATCCGGATCGTTCAAGGTAGATGGTAAACTCAACGTTCGGGATCCGGATCAAGAGACTACGATCCGGATTGCGACGATGTATGAACGAACCACCTTCGGGATCCGGATCGAACAGCCTGATCCGGATCCTGAACATGTCCCAAGTCCAGTTTTTGATTTTTATGCAATGAAAGATTCTTCCAAGTGTTTCTACACTACAAGAAGTATTCGGATCACACAAATTCTTTAGTTAAACATACCTGATCCTTTTGAATTCTTCTTTCTTGAGATTGAGTTAAATGATCCAACTTTCTTCACCTTCAATCTTCAGGACTTGAAACTTTCACGAAACTACGCCAACTCAAATTCCGTAACAATCTCCCCCTTTGGCGGTTTCGTGACAAAACACAGATCCACTAAAGAAAATTCAAAAAGATATTTTTGTTGCTATCACCATACAACAAAAATTTACAATGGAGATCCAAAATACAATACATGAGTTAAACTCCTAAAACAGACTCTAGACTTAGACATCTGTACTCTCTGCAAAAAGAAATCATTCTTGACAAAAGAAATCGTTAGATACCTCAAGAATTTTGTATCATTCAAAAACCACAAACAGAGATGAAGTTTAAACTCATTTACACTTACCATGACATTTATATTCAGATATGTAAACTGATCATAGTTAAAAAACACCAACATATCTTCTTTGCACGTAAAAACCAAATGTCATGAACATGTTTGTGACAAACTTATATATATATATATAGATATGTAATTGATCAGAGTTAAGAACCAACATATCTTCTATGCAATCAAAAACCAAGTGTCACAAACTTGTTAGTGAACATCAACTTGTTAGTTATATTACATGCCCAAATAGTTAGTCGAATAGTTAGTCGAGACATGCAACAAATCACAAGATAAAAATCAAAAGTTGAAGTTGAGATCATACTTACCTTGATGTATACAAAATCTTCATCATCAAGATTTTCACAATCATTGTTCATTGTTCAAATCATTGTTCTAAACTCTCTCATTGTTCTAAACTCTCTCCCCCTTTTTGTCACAAATAAAGCCAAAAATTAGAGAAGTGGAGAGAATGGTTAACAGTTTAAGTTCGAGAACTAAAAACTCAAATTAAAACTTAAAAACCTGCACAACAGTAGGATTTAAACATGTGCATAATAAACAGAAATTAGAAGGATACGGATCATTCAGACTCGTCTGAACTGATACAGCCGAGGATTTGGAAAATCTTCTTTATTCGCTTGTTCATTGCTGATTGATTTTTATTTACTTTCTTTATTTCTTCCTTTACCTCAATCAGTTCATTTGATATACGTTCTTGCTCGTTGGAGAGCCTTTGCTGTTCTTTATAGATTGAGGTAACAGAAGCATCATCATCAGAAGTTGATTGTGGTGCTTCTTGTGCCGGAGGTGCTGGTTGAGTTGGAGGAGCTGCTGCCGGTGCAGAGGTTGTTGCTTGTTGTCGTTGTTCTCGTTGCCGGTGAAGAGGTATGAAAGGTTCATCTGGCTTCGTCGAAAGAGACTTTACAATTGTCGTGTCATTGATCGTTCCTAGACTGTGCAGATAGGAACTCGCATTTGTGTCAGCTTTAAATTTGCGAAGAATGCGCATGATGATCATTGGAAAAGGTAGTCTCTCTGACGGATGAGCTTGCTCCACATATCGTGCCATCCTTGACCAGATGATGTAGGGAATGTTTAAGTTAGCTCCCATTGCTGCTGCGGGGTTTCCAAGTAGATAAAGGAATATCATTCTTTCCCACCGAAGAACCTTTGTGTTCATGTTTGGAATAATATTGTAACAAACAATAAGATTTAAGATGCGGTACTCAGGTCGTAGTTCTTTCGAGAAAACGGAGTTTCCTGTCGACCGAGTATCTGGAACACAGATTCCATCAACTACCACTCTCCAGGAGAAGGTGTTGAAGTTTTGATTCTTCAGGTAATGAGTGCCATCGGCTCGGGCGTCCATCCCTAGTACTTCACCAATTAGCTGAGGCGTTACTTTGATTCTGACATTCTTGACTAATGTTTGAAAATCCCGACGCCCGCTTTCCTGATCAACTAGATAGCAGGCATTCTGATAGAACATCCTCACTGAGTGAAGACAATACCCAGTGGTCTCCGGGAAATCGCAAATGGGAGCAAGACCTCTCTGGTCAAACAAAGTCCCGAACGTCTGAGAACGTTGCGTTAAGGCTTTTACATCAACATGCCTTTCTCCAATGCATTCTCTGTTTTCAAAATCCTTTATTCTAGCCGAGCTGACAAAGTCTTGTGCAGGTGCTTGGTCAGCAGCTGGTTGCTCAATGGTGATTCCTCGAGCACTTCCTCTCTTGCGAGCAACACTTTGTCTTCTTGTCTTCCCAGAAGTTTCTTCCATTGGAGCTTTCCCTTTTTCAGCAGCAGTAGGCGGAGCCTTCGATGTTTCTGCAGGTGCTTTTCCCTTTGAAGCAGTCGGAACAGTCGTTGCTTCAACTTGCAGTTCATCCCAATCAATTGATTCCGTTTCAGATTCTGTATCGGAATCATCTTTAGCCTTCTTCGCTTTCTTAGCCTTCTTAGCCCTCTTGGGCTTGACGGTGTCTCTCGTATGAACCATAGCCGCAAGTAGAAAAACAATCCAAGTGATCACCATTGCTAATGGTTTCTTGAGAAAAGGAATCCTGAGTAGACCAACTCAAGAACACAAAAATTCTTAGTTTTCAAAAATTGGAAAAATTGTACCCAAACAATCATAATCATGTAGAGAGACTAAGAATCAAATTAGTTTTGCAAAAGGACTTTTAAAAATAGATCAATTGCATGAATTTCGAAAATCCTTATTATATGCCCTAAAACCGAAATTTTAGAAATCGAAGCCTAAAAATCCGTTAATCAGGAGGAAACCTAGCATATAATCAAAACTAAACAACCCAGAGTTCTTATTTCAAAAGAAATTTGATCAAAAACCATCCACAAACAAAATCGATCCAAGAATTTCGTACGTTTGAGGAGGAAAAGAGAAAAACGGTGAAAAACCGAGATTTGATCAATAAAACTTACTTGGAACTGAAGAACTTGAGTTAGAAAGCTTCCAAGGAGGATGAAATCTAGAGAGAAGCGCTCTGGAAACTTTTGAACAAAAGATTGGAGTAAAAGAAATCAAAACCCTTTTGTTCTTTATAAAAACCTAGCCGCGATCCGGATCCTCCCGAGCTTGCGATCCGGATCGGCTACCCGCAGTGAAAAAAAAAAACTGCGTTCGGGATCCGGATCGGCAGGTCCAATCCGGATCGTCAGCCCGCAGGAGAAAACCTGCGTTCGGGATCCGGATCACCTTGCCCGATCCGGATCGGCCCCAACTTTTTCTTTAGAAAAATTTCAGAGAAATTCAAGAAAAACCAGAAAAAGATTGTAAGCACAAAGGTGTATCAACTTTAAACAAAAAGCATCGTTTCACACAACAAGAATTAGATTATGCCAAATCTATCAGTAATATCCAAAAATGAAACGAAAATTTACAAGAATTAAATCCCTTAAAGTTGAACACCTTCAATTACATCTAACTTGATCTTATGAGTAATGCCTTTATCAAATAATCAATTCGGTAAAGAAAATGAAATACAAAGATCAATAGATGTTTGAAATCCCAAATATGGTAGATAATATTTCTAGACAATCTGTTGAAGAGAGTGGCTCTTTGAGCATCTTTCTTTAAAATCCCACCTTATACCAACCTTGAAATTTGACAGAGTCAAGTATTTCAACATGCATTTTACTTAATCAAAAATTTGAACAACCATGCTTGGTATACATTGTAGAGTTATGAATCCCAAAGGATCTAAATAGGTACTATCAAACAACTAGAGGGGAGGTGAATAGGTGTAATACTTAAAAACTCAATCTCAGTGCAAAATAAAAACCAATGCGGAAAATAAAAACAGCACACCGAGATATACGTGGAAACTCCAATCCAGGAGAAAAACCACGGGACCAACACGCAATAACAATCCACTAAGAATAGAAGAATAACAAGGTGATTACCGACTCCACGGACTCAAACCCCTCCTTCAGCTTCTTCGGACCTTGCGCTGACCGGTTGGATATCCACGCAATAACAATCCCTAAGAAAAGAAGAATAACAAGGTGATTACCGTCTCCACGGATTTAACCCCTCCTTCAATTTCTTGGACCTCGCGCTCCACCGTTTTGCCCGTCCACTGCTCACGTTCGAATCCACGAACGCACGCTTCGAATTCACGAAACGCCTTTAGCACACCGAATCCACGATGCACGTCGAATCCACGACGCAAACTCAGTCGATAAGAATATTGACTTCGATGGTGATCCTCTGCTTAGATTCTCATTGAGGAACCGTAGAAGAAATCTCTAAGCAAAGATTAGATCAATTCGACAAAAGATATGTTCTTGAAAGAACCATCGAATTGACCTAAAAGAGGCTATGAAGAAGATCGATAAAAACCTAGCCTCTAGGGTTGCTCTCAAGTGTTTTATAAATTGATCGGCCGTAGCTCCCACGTTTTTGAGAAACCCTAAGTGTCTATTTATAGTTTAGAAACCTTTGGAAAGAGATAAGAATCAAAAACTTACCTTATCTGGAAATTTTCAGGACGGCGATCCGGATCGGATTTACTGCGATCCGGATCGTCGTAACGAGATTGACGATTCCAGAAACCAAGGGTTCGGGATCCGGATCGCATTGCCCGATCCGGATCGTTCATACAAATCAGAAAACTTAACATTCGGGATCCGGATCGGAAATTGCATGGATCCGGATCGAAGTCTTGTATGAAGCAACAACCTTCGGGATCCGGATCGTTGGCCCTGATCCGGATCCTGAACATGTCCGAACACCAGTTTTTGATTATTATGAAATTAAAAATTCTTCCAAGTGTTTCTATACTATAAGAAAGTATTCGGATCACCAAAATTATTTAGTTAACCATACCTGATCCTTTTGAATACTTTCTTCTTGAGATTGATGTAACTGATCCACAATTCTTCAACTTCAATCTTCAAGATTCAAGACACTGAGTGTCAACTTGAGCTCTTGTTGAATCTTCTCTAAGTCTTTGATTGCTGATTGACAATTTGATCCTTTTAAGACTCCGACTCAACTCACTGACTTGACTCACGAAATATGCCAATACCAAAATGCCGTAACAATCTCCCCCTTTGGCAATTTCGTGACAAAACCCAAAAATACATAAAAGCGCTCAAGTCACTTATCTTAAACCAAAAATCGAAATTCAATGTTATCACCAAAACATTGATTTTCTTTGCGTGAAAGATCCAATAAATACAAAATTACATTTGAACCAAACAGTCCTAGAACATACTCTATGACTTAGGACTTGGAGTCTTAAAGTGATGTAATTCCTGCAAAACAAAACTCCAAACAAAATCAAACGTCAGTCGTTAGAAATTAAAATCCTACATTTGATTCATCCTTTTGGTTCTTTTGTTTTTCCCAGCTCTTTCAACCTTTCTTTGTCTCCCCCTATCTTGAGCATCTCTAACATGTTCTCCATGTTCTTGAGCATCTATGTTCTCCCCCTTGTGGTACGATCATCATTTTCCGTTCTCCCCCCATTTTTTCCATTTTCGTTTCGTTTGTCCTCTCTTGATGATCTCATCTCCGTCATTTCTCTTCTCCCCCTTTTTGTCACAAATTGTCAAACAGTGAACATACTAGACAAAAGGAAATTACTAACAAAATTAGTTCATGGAGAAAGAGAGATAAAAGCTCCGTTCTGGTATATATAACAAAAATGCAGATTGCGTACCGGTACCAGAAAGCAAAAATTAAATAATTTCTTGAAACAAATCCAGATTTTAGAATCTTTTCAAATACCGATTTGTATTCCATCAAGAAATCAATTTAAGTGCTTTAAACAGTGAATTCACACAGATGTCATTCAATCCAATTAATTTCACAAAATTAAAAAGATTACTCCAAAATCATGAAAAATAAAGGTAAAACATTATAAACCGTTTTTCATGTTATATTCATCAAACACAAGTCATCAAAAATAATCTTGAGATCCAAAGTCTATCAAGATGTAACGGATTTACAAGATGACATACGGAGATTTCCAAACGACATCAATCTTGAATTCTACCCTTTCAAATTTAGATAAGCACTAAAATACCTAAGGGTGGCTCTTTGAGCATCTTTCAACTATCCCACCTTATACCAACCAGGAGATTGTTCAAAATATAAGAGTTTTGCATATAAATCTCCAAATGCTTCAATTAAAGATTTCTCATAAAATACTATCAAGCATCCATAACATGTGGTAGCTTCACACACAAACCGGACGACCGGGGTGGCAGCTCTTTCCTACATGTGGTGGTAGTTTTCACACTCCTTTCGGATGTAACTCTTTCCACATCTTTTGCAAATCATTTCAATACCCTTGAAAGAATGCAATCTCTTACGTGAAAGAATTAAATCCCAAATTTTAGTCTATCGGTTGTCTCACGTTTATCACAATGAATTCACACAACCGAGATAGATTAAGCATCTAAAGATCACACATGATTTCTAAAATTTGATGCTTATAAATCAAAAACTCCTATAATGAAGTATCTTCAAGATTATGATTAAGGAGTAAAGTTGATAATCCAAATAAATTAATTTGGAGTGAATAAAAGTGAAGCCCTTTTATTCAATGCACTTGTTCAGTAAAAACCCTTTTGTTCAAAAACAAAGTATAAAAACGAAGAGCATTGAGAAACATGTAATGCAAAGATTAAGAAAAATATGAAAGGAAAACTAATCAAAGCATTACATACAGTCATAAGCTATTTAGAACTTAAGACAAGGAAAGATATCACCTTTCCGAATCCAAAATCGCTGGATTTGGGTTGTCTTGATTCGTTGTGGCCGGGGGTTGTCCGCTTTGACTGTTGATCCACCTTAGGTCTTTGCCTCGCAGTGATCCACTTGAATGATTGATGTTGTGGCTCGGACCTTTGGTGGGTTGAGTGAACTCCTTTGACTTGATGTGTCTTTTGATTCCGTTGAGTTCGCTCCGTAGATGAAGTTGCCGAAGGACTCTTCTTTCTCTTTTTCGGGCAATTCTTCACCAAATGTCCTTCAAGTCCACATAGGTGACAAGTTCTTCCTTTCATTTCATTGTGGAACTTGAAGCATTCACAGTTTGGTTCTTTTTGAATCCCAAACCAACCTTGCTTGTTTGACCTAATCCGGACATACATTCAAGTTTCTTGGAACCGGTTGAAATCCTTTGTATGTCGGATTTAAGTTGATGAACTTGCTTGGTCAATGCTTGATTGGTGACATGTATTTCCTCAAACTGCTTTTCAAGAAAATCAATCTTGTTAATATGGGAATTAACGACCGTTTCCGATTGATTTATCTTTTCTTGGAGGATTTTATTATTATCCAATAAAAGCTCTCGTTCCTCCTCGAGATCATGAAGTTTGATCTTTAAAGCATGATTCTCGTCTTGATCTTCAAGTCGTTGCTTTCTCAACTTCTTGATATGTTTGGCCATCTTCTTAGATTCCGCAAGAAGTTGTTGATATGCCTCAACGAGTTCTTCCTCGTCCGACTCCCCCTCACTTGATGACTCTCCGCCGGTTGTTGATGTTTCATACAAAATCAAAGGAGTAGAGTTAGTGACTAATGATGATAAACAATTATTAGAAGAGGGAAAATGAGAGGCATGAGAAGCAACGATTTTTTCCTCTTTACTTGAGGTTGATTCATTAGAAGTAAAATCGTCCCAAGTTTTCACTTGCAAAGCCTTCTTTTTATATAATTTCGGAGTAGGACAATCCGTTGAAATATGACCGTAGCCTTTGCATCTATAACATCAGATTTCCCCTTCGAATTCATCTTTTTCCTTAGAAGGTTTTGCAAGGCTTTTGAGGTTAGAGGATTTAGAACCCGATGATCCTTTAGATGGTTTCGTGGATGAAGATCCATCGGTTCGATTCTTCCAAAATTTCCGACGAAATTTCTTTGTGATCCGCGCCAATTGTTCTTCAAAATCGGCAAAAGAGATTTCATCGTCGGAACTCGATTCGCTATCTTCTTTCTTTGTGGATTGAATGCAATACCTGTAAGCTTAGAAGAAGACTTGGAAGAAACTTGATTAGTAGGAAAAGTCATTCATAAGTTTGCAAAGCACCTACTATTCCTCAACACTCATCTCATCCGGATGACTAACGGTTTCAATGGCGGTAACCTATGCCTAAACCGTTCCGGAAGAGGTCCGAGTATCTTTCTTACAATTTTCGACTCCGGGATCTTTTCTCTCCTAGATTAGCACATGTATTAATTACATCTTGAAGTCTAGTGTATAATCTGTAAACAATTCATGCTCTTCCATATGAATAGAGTCAAATTGACTTGTAAGGCATCTGGAGCTTTTGAATTTTTACAAGATTAGTACCCTCATGTGGTAATTTTGAGAATAGTCCCAAATTTCCTTCGCGGTTTCACACGCGGAAATTCTTGTAAATTCAGTCGAGGAAAGAGAGTTAAAATAAAGCGTTCAGACCTTTCCCATTGTAGAAGATCTTCAAATTCCTCTTTGGACCATCTAGAGCGAGGTTTTGGGGTAGTAGAATTTCCTACTTCCTCAACAGAGGCACCCAACCGCATTCCACGGATTGGCCATACTCGCTCATCAATTGCGATGAGAAAAGCTCTCATCCGCACTTTCCAATAAGCATAATTAGTCCCTCAAAAGAGGAGGTCTATAAAATATTACCACTTTCACGCCATCATGAGATAAACCTAAAACCCGCTCTGATACCAATTGTATGAGTTATGAATCCCGAAGGGATCTAAATAGGTACTATCAAACAACTAGAGGGGGGGTGATAGGTGTAATACTTAAAAACCTCAATCTCAGTGCAAAATAAAAACCAATGCGGAAAATAAAAACAGCACACCGAGATATACGTGGAAACTCCAATCCAGGAGAAAAACCACGGGACCAACACGCAATACAATCCACTAAGAATAGAAGAATAACAAGGTGATTACCGACTCCACGGACTCAAACCCCTCCTTCAGCTTCTTCGGACCTTGCGCTGACCGGTTGGATATCCACGCAATAACAATCCCTAAGAAAAGAAGAATAACAAGGTGATTACCGTCTCCACGGATTTAACCCCTCCTTCAATTTCTTGGACCTCGCGCTCCACCGTTTTGCACGTCCACTGCTCACGTTCGAATCCACGAACGCACGCTTCGAATCCACGAAACGCCTTTAGCACACCGAATCCACGATGCCACGTCGAATCCACGACGCAAACTCAGTCGATAAGAATATTGACTTCGATGGTGATCCTTTGCTTAGATTCTCATTGAGGAACCGTAGAAGAAATCTCTAAGCAAAGATTAGATCAATTCGACAAAAGATATGTTCTTGAAAGAACCATCGAATTGACCTAAAAGAGGCTATAAAGAAGAACGATAAAAACCTAGCCTCTAGGGTTGCTCTCAAGTGTTTTATAAATTGATCGGCCGTAGCTCCCACGTTTTTGAGAAACCCTAAGTGTCTATTTATAGTTTAGAAACCTTTGGAAAGAGATAAGAATCAAAAACTTACCTTATCTGGAAATTTTCAGGACGGCGATCCGGATCGGATTTACTGCGATCCGGATCGTCGTAACGAGATTGACGATTCCAGAAAACCAAGGGTTCGGGATCCGGATCGCATTGCCCGATCCGGATCGTTCATACAAATCAGAAAACTTAACATTCGGGATCCGGATCGGAAATTGCATGGATCCGGATCGAAGTCTTGTATGAAGCAACAACCTTCGGGATCCGGATCGTTGGCCTGATCCGGATCCTGAACATGTCCGAACACCAGTTTTTGATTATTATGAAATTAAAAATTCTTCCAAGTGTTTCTACACTATAAGAAAGTATTCGGATCACCAAAATTATTTAGTTAACCATACCTGATCCTTTTGAATACTTTCTTCTTGAGATTGATGTAACTGATCCACAATTCTTCAACTTCAATCTTCAAGACTCAAGACACTGAGTGTCAACTTGAGCTCTTGTTGAATCTTCTCTAAGTCTTTGATTGCTGATTGACAATTTGATCCCTTTAAGACTCCGACTCAACTCACTGACTTGACTCACGAAATATGCCAATACCAAAATGCCGTAACATACATGTGGTAGCTGCACACAATACTCGGACGACCGAGGTGGTAGCTCTTTCCTCCATGTGGTGGTAGTTTTCACACTCCTCATTGGGATGTAACTCTTTCCACATCTTTTGAGCATTTTACATTATCTTTGACTCCCCCTCAATTGGCTATCAATTATTTAAGATATAAAGTATTCAACCAAAAATTGATCTCGATTTCATACTCGACTAAACAGTCAAATAAGATAATGACTATACCAAGAGATCATTGAGAGAGAAATTGACTTTGATCACTTTAGAAGATGATTTAATTAACATAAACGATCATTGCAACAATGAAATATTATGATGGCAAAAGCATAATAAATTTCTAAATGTGTGAACAGATGCAATTAAAGTCAATTATGATCTATGCTCAATTACTGTCCTATGTATAAACATAGATAATGAATAGAACAAAACAAATACAAAACCTATCCTAAGCAAAGGTTTCAAAAAGAAGTTTATTTCAAGGAAAGCATACCAATTGCTTTTCGCAAATGAATAAAACGTTTTTGATCCAAAGGTTTTGTTAAAAGTCAGCTAATTGATCTTCAGTTGAAATATATGAAAGTTGAAGAGTATTTGATTCAACTAGCTCTCTAAGAAAATGATATCTAAGTTCAATATGTTTTGTTCTAGAGTGCAACACAGGGTTTTTAGAAATGTTAATTGCACTTGTGTTGTCACAAAGAATTGTTACCGAAGATGCTGAAATGCGGAAGTCACTCAATACGCTTTTCATCCAAATGAGTTGAGTTGAGCAACTTCCAGCTGAAATGTATTCCGCTTCGGCAGTCGAGAGTGCTATGCAATTCTGCTTTTTACTGTGCCATGCAACAAGGCAATGGCCAAGATAGAAGCATGCACCACTCGTGCTTTTCCGATCATCCACTGATCCTGCCCAATCGGCATCTGAGTATCCAACAATGTCCAGACTTGTTCCCATAGGATACCAAATTCCGAAATTAATTGATCCTTTGATGTACCGGATGATCCGTTTCACCGCTTTCAGGTGAACCTCCTTTGGTGCTGATTGATATCTCGCGCAAATCCCAACACTAAAGGATATATCCGGGCGACTAGCCGTGAGGTAAAGTAGACTTCCAATCATACTTCTATACAGTTTCTCGTCTACATTCTCACTATGTGATTCACTTCCAAGTCCCTTGTGGCTAGTTCCCATTGGAGTTGGAAAATCTTTACAATTTTCTAGATCAAACTTTTTGACCAACTCCAGTGCATACTTGGATTGACTCAAGTGAATACCTTCATCATTTTGTTTAATTTGCAATCCAAGAAATAAGACAGTTCGCCCATCATGGACATCTCAAATTCGCTTTCCATGGTCTCCGCGAATTTAGAAGCATCATTATCTTTTGTTGCACCAAATACAATGTCATCGACATAGATTTGTGCTACAATGAAATTATTTTGATAATGCTTCACAAAGAGAGTCCTGTCAGCTCCCCCTCGAGTATAGCCCTTCTCCAAAAGGTGCTTTGTTAACCTTTCGTACCATGCTCGCGGTGCTTGTTTCAGACCGTAAAGAGCCTTTTTCAAACGAAAAACATGGTTAGGTTGTTTATGATCTACAAAACCTTTCGGTTGAGCTACATAAACTTCCTCATTTAAAAACCCATTTAGAAATGCGCTCTTGACGTCCATTTGAAATAATTTGATTTTAAAATGACAAGCAATAGCAAACAATATACGAATGGACTCGAGTCTAGCTACAGGGGCGAAAGTTTCGTCAAAGTCTATACCTTCTACTTGAGAGTAGCCTTGAGCAACTAGTCGTGCCTTGTTCCTGATGATAGTACCATCTTCATCTTTCTTGTTCTTGAAGATCCATTTGGTACCTATCACATTATGTTGCTTTGGAGGCTTCGTTAATTCCCAGACTTTGTTTCGCTCAAATTGATGGAGCTCTTCCTGCATTGCTTTAATCCAGTAGTCATCCTGAAGAGCTTCATCTATTGTCTTTGGTTCGATTAAAGATACGTAGCAAGCAAATCCGCAAACCAACTGCCTTCGAGTTCTAACTCCTTCTTGTGGATCTCCAATGATGTTCGATTCCGGATGATCCTTGGAGATTCGTAGCGTTTGTTGAAACGGAGTACTCGGAGGTACACGAGATGATTCCTGCACATCAGATAAACTAGAAGAACCATTAGATGCATCATTAATATTGGAAGTATTATTATGAGAAGATGCACTAGCAGGAGAATCATCATCTAGAGAGATATCGAGGGTAGATTTTTCAGATTCAAAATGAGAAGCTTCATCTACTTTAACATTTATAGATTCTACGATCGTCTTAGATTCAATGTTAAATACTCGATATGCTCTGCTATTCGTAGAATAACCCAAAAAGATCCCTTCATCACTTCGAGAGTCGAACTTTCCAAGATTTTCACGGTCACGTAAGATGTAACATCGACTCCCGAAGATACGAAAGTACTTGATATCCGGTTTTCTACTAAACCACAGCTCATATGGTGTATTCAAGGTTCCTGGGCGCAAATACACTCTGTTAATGACATAGACAGCGGTGTTCACAGCTTCAGCCCAAAAATGTAGCGGTAATTTCCGGCTATGAAGCATCACACGCGCCATCTCTTGAACAACCCTGTTTTTGCGCTCAACAACACCATTCTGCTGAGGTGTATAGGGTGCCGAGAATTCATGTTTAATGCCATTTGAAGTACAAAAGTCAATGAATTTTGAATTTATGAATTCTCCACCCCTATCACTTCTAACACGAATGATCTTTTCATTCTTTTCAATCATAATACGATGGCAAATCTCATGAAAAGAGTCAAACGTATCAGCTTTCTCTCTCAAAAATGCTACCCAAGAAAACCGAGAGAAAACATCAACCAATAAGAAAAAAATATACAATTTACCTCCCAAGGATGGTTGACGAGTTGGCCAAAAGAAAAAGAAGAAAAGAAAATAGTCTACACAAACTATACAAGATTTAATCGTAGAACGATTAAGGACAAGGAGGGGTTTCACCTTTGCATACCCAAACCTTTTGAGTTTTGGAGTATGTTGGTAAAGGTTGAGAGATTCTCCTTGAAGACGACGTCTTGTATGATTGATCTTTTTCTTTTGTCATCGTCTTGTTTGAGGTGCTACCAATGTTCTTTCCTTTTGAAAAATCCTTCCTTGAATTCCGGGAAGTGAGCTTATTGGTAGCAATTGCAAGATGTGGTTGATTTGTTCTTTGAGCTCCAATCTCGCAATTTCTTTCGATGTGCCCTGCAAAATTACAACGAAAACATACCTTTGAGCTTGACGATTCCGAAGAGGATGAGGTAGGTTTGTTGTCGTTGTTTGTCTTGAATTCCGATGTCGGAGGAGGAGATACCGACTGAGGCACAAAGACTGTCCCACTCGAACTTGGACTGTTTCCAGTTTGAGTGTACCCGAGGCCGAACCGATTTGTTTGACCAAGACCAAGAAGTTTATCCAACTTACTCCTTCCTAAAGAGAATTGCTGTAAGTCATCCTTGAGTTGGAAAATGGTCTTGTCATTTCCAGGTTTTCCTGTCGGCCTCGCCGTAGAGCTTTGAAAGTGATTCGCTTTGTCCACCATATTTATATGTTCTTCTCGAGTTGCTCATTGGACTCTTGAAGGGAAACATTTGCTTTTATCAGTTTTCCCTTTCCACTTCAAGATCGGTTGAGAGAGAAGTCCCTTTTTACTTCTTCTTCGAGATCCTGCAATCTCCCTCTCAAACCCTTGTTTTGCTTAGCCACTTTCTTTGAATCCCTCAAAAGTCTGTGGTAGGCTAGAGCAAAATCTTCACCTTCCGAATCATCCGATTCGTTGTCCGTTGCATTCTTTTCAACAGTGGAGTTGGACAACGACTCAGATGTACTTGCCATAAAGCACATGAAGGGTGAAGATGTGGACGCGTGGAATGCCGTGGAGCTCTTTTCTTCATCACTTGAAGACGACTCATTTGACGTTGAGTTGTCATCCCAAGTGACGACTTGCATCGCCTTCTTCTTTGCCGGATACTTGTTAGGACACTCCGTTGCAATGTGGCCGTAGCCTCGACATTTGAAGCATTGCAGTTGTCCTTCTGAACTTTTCTTATCCTTTGAGAAGTTCTCCTGCTTTCTTGACTTGTAACTTGGAGTACCCTTGCCTTTGTTCCACTTTGAAGGATGGAGATTTGCTTGAATTACCCCTTCGAAAGTTGCGGCGAAAATTCCTTGTCAAGAGAGCGAGCTGCTTCTCAAATTCCTCCATAGAAAGGTTCTCGTCATCGTCCGAGGAGGATGTATCCGCGTCTTCTTCCTTAGTTGTTTTCAACGCATAACCTGAAGACTTAGAAGTGGATGCTTTTCCAGAAGAATTGTTAGTATTAAAAGTCATTTCATAAGTTTGTAATGAACCAACTAATTCTTCTACACGTATTTCGTCCGGGTGTTTAATAGTTTCAATGGCAGTAACCTTTGGGCGAAATCGTTCAGGAAGAGTTCTTAAGATTTTTCTTACAATCTTAAATTCTGGAATCTTCTCTCCCAGATTAGCACATGAGTTTACGATGTCTTGCAATCGTGTATAGTAGTCCGTGAAAGATTCATTTTCTGCCATCAAAATAGAGTCAAACTTGCTCGTAAGCATCTGCAGTTTCTGAATCTTCACGAGGTTAGTTCCCTCATGTGTAACCTGGAGAACATCCCAGATTTCTTTCGCAGTCTCACATGCCGAGACGCGAGAGAATTCAGTTTGAGATAAGGCATTAAAAATAGCATTAATTCCCTTGCCATTGTAAGAAGATAACTCAAACTCTTCCTTGGTCCATTTCGACCTAGGTTTTAAGGTGTGAACATCAGAGATAAGTTCAGTTGGATTAGTCCATCCTGATTCAATTGAATGCCACACCCTTTCGTCGATGGAAGATAAAAAGGCTTTCATCCGTACTTTCCAGTACGCATAATTTGTTCCATCAAAGAAAGGGGGTCGATTGATGTTTCCACCTTCAACCATTGTTCACAACCCTATTCCCGCTCTGATACCACTTGTTGGGTCGTATATAATACGGATCTAAATAGGGGAAGAAACACCTAGAGGGGGGTGAATAGGTGTAAACGTATAAACACTCAAAAATCGTTGCGATAAAAACCCAATGCGGAAATAAAATAACACGCAAGATTTTTACGTGGAAAACTCCATCACCGGAGTAAAAAACCACGGGACCGATAACACGGCAGAAATCCACTAGAATTAAAACACGTACAAGGTGATTTACCGTACACACTTACGACTCAACCTTTTCCATACGCTCCTAGAGGATCTTCTCCGCTCGCTCCAGACGCTTCTCGAATCCACGATCTGCGCCCAACGCCGAATCCACGGCGTCCAACGTCGAATCCACGACGTCCGACCGAATCCACGGTCTTCACCCAATAGCACCCTTCGAATCCACGAACGTGCCTCGCTCCGAATCCACGAGAGCGATTGAACCTTGAATCCACAAGGACACGCGAATCCACGCGCCGATTTTGGGGTAATCGTTGTTTTTGGGTGGTGATGATCCGCCGAATACTTAGATCAAAGATAGATCGGAAATACCATCTAAGTATTCATTAGTTTGATTCAACTCAAGATGTGAGTATGAAAACCTAGAATCAAACTAATCAATATAGATGAAGAAACATAGAGTATTCTCTAATGATTTCCTTTCTTCTCTATATGTGGATCTATAGCCGTATAAGATGATATATGAAAATGACGGCTATGTGGATTGACCCTAGAAAGAAAGACATAGGGTCTATTTATAGGTTAGAAACCCTAGGAAGGAGATAAGAATCAAAAACCTGCCATTTCTGGAATTTTACGGACGGCGATCCGGATCGTGATAACTGAGATCCGGATCGTCATAACGAAACAGCCAATTCCAGAAAAACGAAGGTTCGGGATCCGGATCATGTGACTACGATCCGGATCGTTCATACAGTTCACCAAACATCAACGTTCGGGATCCGGATTGCGAAGCAAGATCCGGATCGTTCAAGGTAGATGGTAAACTCAACGTTCGGGATCCGGATCAAGAGACTACGATCCGGATTGCGACGATGTATGAACGAACCACCTTCGGGATCCGGATCGAACAACCTGATCCGGATCCTGAACATGTCCCAAGTCCAGTTTTTGATTTTTATGCAATGAAAGATTCTTCCAAGTGTTTCTACACTACAAGAAGTATTCGGATCACACAAATTCTTTAGTTAAACATACCTGATCCTTTTGAATTCTTCTTTCTTGAGATTGAGTTAAATGATCCAACTTTCTTCACCTTCAATCTTCAAGACTTGAGACTTTCACGAAACTACGCCAACTCAAATTCCGTAACACCAGGGGACCAACAGGTCGAACACGCCACCACCGGCCTCGGCGTTGTGCTCCAAGAAGTTCATCGCCGGCAGAACCTGAAACCGCTCCTCAATAAACAGACTCTCAAAATGTCGCTCCATCGCCGTGATCCACGACTCCGCCTCCCACGGCTCCGAACTGTGCCCCGAGAAACGAGGCGGGTCAAATTGGCGGAATCTCATCAATATATCTACCACCTCTCGCTGCTCTGGCAGGGGTCAACGGTCTTGCCGAACCAGACGGCGGTCTGCTGGAAACTGGCGCAATAGGGGTTGCCGGGGCAGTCGGTTCAACAGGGGGCGCCACGACCGATGAAGAAGGTACGGGGGAACTCTCTGGGGGTGCTACAACTTGTCACGCCCCGGGTCGAAACTGCGACCCGGGCTCGCCAACAGATCTGCCACCTATGCCAAACTCCGCATAGGCGAAGCGTCCTACCTGCAAGAAAAGTACTACGGCTAACAGATATCAGAGCTATAAATGAAAATCTGCTGTAAAGGTAAATCAACCACTGTACGACTGGAAATAATACACAATGTCCACCTCCCAAAATGATAATCATACAATATCCTCATATACAAAACTCATAACTCAACAGGGAGGTATCTCCAATAAATACATCAGTGTACAGGCTCTCAATACATATCATATCCTCACTACATCAGTCTCTCAAAAGGAAAGTAAAATAGCTAATCTACTGGAACTCTCCTCTGAAGGGGTACCGCTACTCTCCAATCATGGGTAGGAATCTAGCTCGCGACTCCCTCGCTTCGATCAACAACCGCAGAATCAACAACACCCGCTAAGACTCTACAAAACAAATGAGAGGAAAGAAAGGGAGGGGGAAAACCCCTAATGGGTATGAGAACTACACCAAAAAGGGAGTTCTCAGTGGGTACCACCGTCAGGCCCGACGGTCTGCCCACCAAGTCCTCAAGAGACATAAAATAACCAATGCAGTAAGAACTGAATAAGAAAGCTGAAGACACTCACAGCTATCATGCCTCTATCTAAATGCTCAACCACTCACATAACGGTCAAAGTACTCGCACGACCACGGGACCACCGTCAAACCTAACGGCCTCCTAACAACACTAGCACTAGTCTAAACACAGCTACTAGACTCCACTCAGCCCCTAGGCACGAGTGGAACAATATAATGTATCTGACCGAATAAGCCCAATCAAATGAACCGGTATAAAACCCGGTACTGCCTGCTCTGTTGTCGAACTCAATTACTCATCTGCGGGAATATTGACCGACTACTGACCGGTACGGTCGCATCCCAAAATAGGTGACATACCGACTACTGACCGGTACGGTTGCACCCAAAATAAGTAACAGACCGACTTCTGACCGGCACGGTCGCACACAAACAAGTAACAGACCGGCTCCTGACCGGCACGGTCGCACACTAAATAAGTAACAGACCGGCTCCTGACGGCACGGTCGCACACTAAATAAGTAAAGACCGCTCCTGACCGGCACGGTCGCACACTAAATAAGTAGAAAACTCAGCCCACTAGAGAAATCTGATAACCAATCTGGTGCATAAATAAATACCCGGTCAACCGTCCCAATATCCGCGGTTGCCGCAATACCCTGCCGTCTATAGTCCGCATAACCCGTCCCTGACACCAATGTCCCTGTCATACTACCCCAGACCCCTGCTCGCACCCGAGCAACACAGACCGCCTGACTAACAAAGAAGAAGAAAGGAATAACATGGTTCTCCTAAGTCAAGTTCCAAAAGGCAGTGTAGCAGTAAAGATGGTCTAACTAGAGACCATACAAGCATGCAAATGTCCTCAAGGGAATGAAAGGGAGTAAAGCATAAAATAGATCCACTAGAAATAAACAACATGTCAGAATCCCTAAAGAATACCCTGTCCACAATCCAGGGTCCGTCAGAAGAATGATCAGAATAATACCCCCACCTAGATATAGCCTCCTACTCCATCGAGTAATAATAACATAAAAGACCATGTGCAACAGGCATGCTAAAAGGCACTATATGGTATATCAATCTGCATAATCTAGGCATTCCAAAAGCTTCCATCTCGATGCTAAATGTGTACAATTAAGTATGCATGCTAACAATCACAAGGGGTAAATCCCTTTTTGGTAAGCTTTTATTATTTACTTTCATGGATATCCAATCTAGTAAGTCCTCAATAATATATATCACGAATATTCACTTGCAATTCCTGGTACAACAGTCTCCCTAAGCTTACCCCTTAAATCCAATATTATACCCTAAACATGCATGCATTCAAATATATAGAAATTAGAGAACCGTCCACCGGTTCTTGGGATAAAGCAACCCACCTGAAACGCTCTTTCCGTAGGCAAAGCTGAAGTCGGTGAAGCGCCGAAACCTCAAACTGACGAAACCTTGAAAATCGCGCCGCGCGCGCACACACTGCCGCAAAACCACGGAAAAATCCCCCGAAGCTCAAAATAAATTTCCCCCGAGTCCTCACAAAAAACTCCAGCTTCAAATATCTGCCCACATCAAGTCCACCCCCAACTTTCATATAGCTTACACTTAAAATACAAGCTCCAATTGCATACACCCAGTCCAAAGCCACCCTCAACACCTCCATCCGCAACTGCACATAAGGAAAACTCACCCCATATCATCCAAATTTAGGGCTCACAGCACCATAAAATAAAAATCACAAAAAATCCACCTATACACTCTACCAGCTCCAGCCACAACCCAAATCAAGATCCAAGATCTTATGCAAAAATTCCAAATTGGAAATAAATAAAAATCACCTCTGAATGGTGCTTCCCCGCGCCGGCCGACCTCCGGCTCAACAGCTGCGCGGCACCTAGCTCCCGGCGGGCCCACATTGCCAATCCAATCCAGAAAGAGGAAAGAAGGAACCCACATCAGTCCAGCCCAGGCATGAATC
>JAQNDB010001634.1:0-46636 GCA_029204045.2 Tillandsia leiboldiana | reverse complement strand
GGATTTTCTCAACTCTCGAGCCAGAAATCGCAACGGGCGTCCCTCGTACTCCAACAATCACAGATCACAAAAGGGGCAAGTCAATCACGGGCGAGGGATCCAAAAGCAAAACACTCCTGAGCTGAGACGTGAAACAACACAGAGGCTCCATTAAGAGCCGGGGGAAACGGAATAACCATCCGCGCAACACGCACCAAACCACCTCCTGGTGTCAACTCAACCAGGACCTCCCGAAGTATACCCGCAGATTCATCCTATGAGGAAAAGGATCCAATAAGCTGGGGTCTTCACTCGGTTACTTCCGATCCAAAAATCACCGAGTGGCCTACTCAACCACGAGCTACCCTCAAAAGGGATCCTCAAGAGACACAATCTCAAGCCACGGTTGGACACTCAACAAGCCAACATAACCCCGACAGACCCACGGGTCGAAAGGATGCCCTGACGGGGACCAAACCGTCAGTGAACGGGAGTGAGAACTGGCTCGAAAGGCGATCATAATGCGGATGCCCAAACTCGCGGTCAAAAATCCCAAACCAGCAACGACAATCCGCGAAAATCCCACTCAAGATGCTGAGTAATCAGAACTGATAGCCAAGCCGGCATGGCCTACGCCCAGGTATATCAATCCAAGCTGGAAATAAAGGACGTACAGAAAGGCTCAACTGTGGAATCCAAGCTGCCTGCCATAACACTCATAGGGTTGGACTAATGAAGTGTGGACCGAAGATCCACCCACGGTAACTCTACCGCCACAATGGGAGGCATCACTAAATCACACAATTCCATCTCCCAACACAGGAAACACTAGCATTGGCGCTAATATCAGGCACATTATCCATTGGCCATGCTCTCTCGGCACCGCCAAGTCTAGAAGCTCCTCACCTCAAAAATGAAAGTTGGTCTCAGTCAACTTGAATAACATCCATTAGGTCGGGTTCCACCGCCGCCCCTACGGCTCGAACCAAAGCGACCCAAGAAGGTATGCTTCTGCAGCTACAACTTGTACCTCAATAACTTGGCATACCGCTCATCCACACGGGCATGGTAGCACATCCACAAAGTGCTCCTCGTGCTCCAAGTCACTCTGGGAGTAAATCAAAAGATCCTCAGAAAACACCACTCCCAGTCCGTCCAAGTACAACTGGGACATACAATCCCTCAGATCTTGAAGTCCACAGGGCATTCGTCATTCCATTGCGCCTCGCTAACAACTCATAATGCCACCACCGTGTCCAAAACGCCATCTAGGCGAAGTCCTCGGCTGTCTAACTCCAAGTGGGTACTCGCATCATACACCAACTGCCGGAGTATAATTCCATCATAAGGTCCTGGATACCATAAAAGGACCCTCACATTCGTGTATCGATGACGTGGCATCACCACTGTATACCAACGACGTGGCACTAGGTCAAACAGACCCCTCGATCCATCGGACCCTGCAACAGTGCCATCGGGTCTCTCTCTCAGCTCTACCGGCGATATCCAATGAGGTGCTGTCCAGGGTGGCGCGGTTCCTCGAACCACGTCAAACGCAATCTCTATCTCCCTAACCGGCGGCATTACCAACAACTAAGGTGAAATCACACACGGGATCTCGCGGGCAACAGAGATATCCCTGAGTCCCGGTGCCGCCGTAAGCACCTCTCACCCTGTCGCTAAAACCAGAGTGCTCTAACAACCCCAACAAGCATGCCTCCAATTGCCCGCCTTGTCGAAGATCAAAGTCCTCTCTTGCCGCAGTCGAACATCCTGTGGCATAGTACCCAACAATCTCAAGCATAAGGTCAAAACACCTAATTGCTATAATTTCCAATAATTCTGCCGGTATCTCGCGGTCTCGGCCGCACTGGACATGATCCAAAAGCCTCCTCCACGTGCACAACAACAACAGGAACCTGTACCTCTAGTGCACGTGGTAACAAATCTGCCTCTAACCCATGTAAGAGTGGAACATGCTCTAACTCCGACTACCGTGGTGAAATCCCACCTGCGACACTCAATCCACTACCGTGGCGCCCTCCACCAGGGCGGCACAGATTCATCCGCTCAAAGCAGGTGGTTGTCGCTCAATCTGCCTGAAAATCAGGGCTATCACTAGGAAGCACGACCTCTGTCTCTGATCACATTGAGGCGACGAACAAGATCCTCCGCAGATAACAAATCTGCGCTATCGCTGCGCCACTCAAATAAAAATACTGATGTTGCCTTCGGGGTCCACCCGACCTCTGACATCTCGGGAACTCGTTATCCAGGAAAAGAAATTAGACATGCCCCTGCCGGCCGATCTGTCCTCCATCATCCGGCGCCAAGCGCCAAAATCCAGAACTCACCTCTGGCGGCTGATCCCTATCCAAAGGAACTGCAATGCCACGCTCCATACATAATGCCTGCTCCAACGAGGCGTCTAAATCTACAATGGAGGGACTGAATAACAGAAAGGTGTCCTGGCGCAATCCACTCCCAGTCTCATATATCCTATGCGCCTCGTCCCTCGAATCTGGAGCGCGCAGTTCAACAACTGTATACACTCACAAGCACAGGGAGGCTCTCAATTAATCACTCCATCACCACCAGCCGCGACTCTGCCTCCAAGGGCTCCAAACTCAATCTTACGATTCGGGGTGGTTCATCTGCCAAATATGGCTCAATCGGTCGATCATGTCCCACAGCTCACCAGCTGTCAACCATCCACCCTGCCTCGGTGCCTCGACACTAAACATTGGCACAGAGGGGGCTACTCAGTGCTCCGACAACTGTGTCACCAAGACCAGCTGCACACTCTGCCGCTGATACGCTTCTGACAATCCTGTCATCTGGGTCCGGGGTTCTCTGACCTCAATCCGGGTATCCGGCCCAAAACCAACTACTCAAGCTCAACAGCTATGACAGGATGCACACGGGTCAAAACCCAGCGTCGGGGAGACACCGCTCGCCACGACGAAACAACAAAACAGCACACAACAACACTCGACCCAATCCAGCGAAAGTCTAAAGCATGTCACCCGTTCCACAGCATTATGTTGTCTGCAGCCAACATAATCACTTAGGAGAATAAACATGCCAATCACTCCTCCCGTCCCTTGGGAGAGGTATAAAACTCAATCAGGACTGTCGCTAAAAAAAATCACAACTCTCACAAAGTCAACCAAGGGTCAAACCATAAGCCTAGGGTTTCTAAGTCTACCATGACCTACAACCTAGGCTCTGATACCACTCTAATCTGTCACGCCCCGGGGTCGAAAATGCGACCCGGGCCCGCCAAACAGATCCGCCACCTATGCCAACCTGCATAGGCGAAGCGTCCTACCTGCAAGAAAAGTACTATAACTAAACAGATATCAGAGCTATAAATAAAAATCTGCTGTAACTAAAATCAATCACTGTACAACTGGAAATAAAACAACACTGTCTGCCTCCCAAAATAATAACACAATATCCTCAAGTACAAGCTCTAAACCCAACCGGGAGGTAACTCCAATATACAACAGTGTACAGTCTCTCAATACAAAATATCCTCACTACAATAGTCTCTCAAAAGAGGAAAAAGAAACAACTAATGCACTGATGATCTCCTCTGAAGGGTACCGCTACTCTCCAACGACGGGTAGGGATCTAGCTCGCGACTCCCTCGCACGATCAACATCCGCAGAGTCGGCAACACCCGCTAAGACTCTGCAAAATAAAGGAGAGGAGAGAAAAAGAGGGGGGAAAACCCCCAAAGGGTGTGAGAACTACACCAAAAAGGGAGTTCTCAGTGGGTACCACCGCCAGACCCGACGGTCTGCCCACAAAGTCCTCAAGAGACAAAAACTAACCCAAGTCATAAGACTGAAATGAGTAGGCTGGAGACTCTCGACAGCTACCCTGCCCCTAACTAAAGGCAAAAAAGGGGAGAACCAAACAGTGGTATGCAACCACTAGCACATGAAGTGCACCAACGACCCAATCGAGCTGACTGCCACATCTGGTCCAGTCAAACCTGCATCCACCTACAACCACCTCCCGCTGACAGGCAGGGATTACGTAGGGCATCCAAACGGACTATCTCGCTATCGAGTAGAAGATCATGTAGGCTATGGTCAAAATCCACGCTCTCTCTCAGAACGGATAGAATCATGATGCTCAACCTCTCAAACGGCGGTCAAAGTACTCGCAACAACACGGGACCATCGTCAACCAGACGGCTCTCAACAATACTAGCACTGCTCTAAACTCAACTACCAGTCTGCACTCGGCCCCCAGGCACGAGTGTAACAATAAAAGTATTTGACCGAAATAACTCAATCGAATGAACCGGTATAAAACCCGGTACTGCCTGCTCTGTCACCAATCTCCCGAACTCAGTATCTCCACTGTCCAAATGACCGGAACCCAACACGGTCTGACCGGCACCCGACACGGTCTGACCGGAACCCAACACGGTCTGACCGGAACCCAACACGGTTTGAAGCCTACTCCGGAGCGGCACTCGAGGGGAGCTACCCACACGAGTAAAGCATCTCTGTCATCAATGTCACCAGTATCTCTAAACGGCAGGACTTGATCATCAATCTGATCAAAGTGGGAAAACTCAACCACCAAGGGAAGACCCGACCTCAATCGGATGCACTAAACGATAAGTGGGAAACTCCATCCACTAAAGAAAACTGATACCCAATCAGGTGCATAGAGAAACATCCGGTCAACCGCCCAATATCCGCGGTTGCCGCAAAGCCCCACAACTAAGCCAACCTATCCCAGACACGAAGTCCTGACTACCCTATCCAGACCCCTGCTCGAACCCGAGCAACACTGACCACTTGACTAGCAAAGGCGGAGAAAGGAAAAGCATGGTTTCTCCTAAGTCAAGTTCCCATAAGTAGTGCAGCAGTAAAAGATGGCCTAACTACATGACCATACAAGCATGCAAATGTCCTCAAGGAAATAAAGGGGGGGGGGGTAAAGCATAATAATAGATCCTTTAGGAATAAACAACATGCCGGAATCCCAAAACTAGATCTGTCCACAATTCAGGGTTCATCAACAGAATGATCATAATAACTCCTCCGAGTACAAATCCGCACATAGCTACGAAATCCTGTCCCAAAGCATAAACCAACCACATGAAAGGCTATGTGCTAACATGGCATGTTACATAATCTCATAGGGTAACATTATCCTAGGTAAGCTTACACTAGTCATCACATAGATGTCCAAGTCATGCAAGTCCTCAGTATACCTCATAAATACTATTCTTGCAATCATTATACAAATGTCATTATCAAGCTTACCTACTTACCAACATAAACCATGTACCCTAAACATGCATGCATCAGTCATAGAGGGGTGACATCCCCACAAGTGCACTTATATTTACCACAACATATTCATTGCCTTAAACAGTTACTGATAATAAGCTTACCCACCTGAAGCGCTTAAACCAAGGCAAACCTGAAGTCGGTGAAGTGGGTAGACGCCCAGGGTCCAAAATCTGCCAACATAACACCCTCGGTACAAGTCGCGCAAGCCTTGGCTCCAAACGACTGAAAACACCCCTGAGTACATCAACAAGGCTCAACATTACACTTTTATTCCAAAATTAACCAAGTATACACAATCTGAAAATCAGTCCCAAAGTCGTGCTTATTTCACCTGCCGAAAGTGCCCAGAAAAATCCCATAAAAATACCACAGTAATCCTCGCGTCGATACTTTCGAAACGAGTACCTGCACGTCCAATTCCGAGCCCCGTAGGCCGAGTTACAAATTCCACAGTACAGGTGCGCAAAACCACACAGCAACATAACTGTAATTCCATTTACAGATAAGGGGAAGAACATATACCTTCGGGCAAAACTCAGAAAAAGCCAATAAAAATACTGTGATATTCCTTGCGCCGAGTAGATGAAAAAAGTGTATAAGCACGTCGTCAAACGATGCCCGGTTGCGGAGATAACGCCGAAATACCAAGCCGCTGTCCAAATCTCCTTCACAGAAATGGGGTCACAGTAAGCTCGAACAAACACCTCAAAAAGCGCAAAATGAGGGAAAACTGAAAATACCAAGATTGTAGATCTGTCCGTCGCGAATCCAGCGGCGAAGAAATCACTGGAAAAGGTGGTCGGAGTAGGCCGGGGGAGCTCGCGCACCGAAACGCGACGAAGGGGAACCCAAAAGGACGAGCGTCGCACCGCGCCGTAAAAATAGAAACCTCGATAAGCGTGCCACCAAAAATCCCAATACTTTGCAGAAGGATGCAGCCAAACTCGGGGATCATCTTTGCTGAAGGCACCCAGGCGAGAGGAGGCTCGGAAATGGCGGAAAAAGGGGAAAGAAGGAGGCTCGGATCGCTTTTATAGGCTGCAGAAACAATTGAAGAAATACCGGATATGTCCCCATTTCCGGGCGCAGGGGATTTTCGGGCGCGCACTGTAGCAGCCCGAAATCCTCGCGCGCGAGCACTGTAGCCGCCCGAATCCGCCCTGGGCCTCCACGTCGCCCGCCAAACAGGCGACAGCAACACCAGCCGCTCCCCGCGCGACACGTGGCGCCCCCAGACGCCGACACGTGGCCGCCCCAAGCGCGGGAACACCCCGTCAACGCGCCCACGTGCGCTCTGCGCCCGCCGCCTGCGCCTCTGTGCGCACGCTTCCCGAGGCGCCCGCAGGTGCACCGTGGACCGGGTGCACGTGGACCGGCCAACCGGTGCGCGCCACGTGTCCCCCCACCGGTCCACCATACACCCGCCTTTCCCGTGGACCGCGCCCGCTGCGCCGGCCCAACCGGGAACCGCCACCTGGCCCGCGACAGGTGCACGCCTCCGCGGTGGACCGCGCACCCGCCAGAGCCTGCTCCGCCGCGCTGCGCCGCTGCCGGCCGCCGCGCGCCGCCGCCGCCGGTGCCGGAACAGTACCCTTGCCTCGAAAAACGTGCCGAATCACCCGGACTCCGGAAAAAGCAAGTGAATAGTCCATTTTCATCGTTTTCGCGCGCTGAATCCAAATCCGAAGTCCAATTTGCCAAATTCCAAATCTAAAAATTACCGAAGGCATCCGGGAAGATGTTCCTTGATCCAAACTTCGCGCTGGGTCCAATTTTAATATCCATGACGCGCGAAACCACTTCTGGAGCTCCGACGGAGTCCACCGATCACCCACGTGATCCATTAACACACTGAGCCCCACACTAATGTCCAATTGGGGCACAAATTCCACCAACACGCCACATAGGCCTCCGGGAGCTGTAAATGAACCAGTAATCTCGTCGTGGGGATCCAGGTCCTCACAAGCTCTTTCCAACATGTGGTGGTAGTTTTCACACTCCTTTCGGATGTAACTCTTTCCACATCTTTTGCAAATCATTTCAATACCCTTGTAAGAATGCAATCTCTTACGTGAAAGAATTAAATCCCAAATTTTAGTCTATCGGTTGTCTCATGTTTATCACAATGAATTCACACAACCGAGATAGATTAAGCATCTAAAGATCACACATGATTTCTAAAATTTGATGCTTATAATATCAAAAACTCCTATAATGAAGTATCTTCAAGATTATGATTAAGGAGTAAAGTTGATAATCCAAATAAAATTAATTTGGAGTGAATAAAAGTGAAGCCCTTTTTATTCAATGCACTTGTTCAGTAAAAACCCTTTTGTTCAAAAACAAAGTATAAAAACGAAGAGCATTGAAAAACATGTAATGCAAAGATTAAGAAAGATATGAAAGGAAAACCAATCAAAGCATTACATACAGTCATAAGCTATTTAGAACTTAAGACAAGGAAAGATATCACCTTTCCGAATCCAAAATCGCTGGATTTTGGGTTGTCTTGATTCGTTGTGGCCGGGGGTTGTCCGCTTTGACTGTTGGTCCACCTTAGGTCTTTGCCTCGCAGTGATCCACTTGAATGATTGATGTTGTGGCTCGGACCTTTGGTGGGTTGAGTAAACTCCTTTGACTTGATGTGTCTTTTGATTCCGTTGAGTTCGCTCCGTAGATGAAGTTGCCGAAGGACTCTTCTTTCTCTTTTTCGGGCAATTCTTCACCAAATGTCCTTCAAGTCCACATAAGTGACACGTTCTTCCTTTCAATTTGAATGTGGAACTTGAAGCATGCACAGTTTGATCCTTTTTAAATCCCAAACCAACCTTGCTTGTTTGACCTAATACGGACATACAATCTAGTTTCTTGGAACTGGTTGAAAGCCTTTGTATGTCGGATTTAAGTTGATGAACTTGCTTGGTCAAAGCTTGATTGGTGACATGAATATCCTCAAACTGTTTTTCAAGAAAATCAATCTTGTTAATATGGGAATTAACGATCGTTTCCGATTGATTTAACTTTTCTTGGAGGATTTTATTATTATCCAATAAAAGCTCTCGTTCCTCCTCGAGATCATGAAGTTTTATCTTTAAAGCTTGATTCTCATCTTGAACTTCAAGTCGTTGCTTCCTCAACTTCTTGATATGCTTGGCCATCTTCTTTGATTCCGCAAGAAGTTGTTGGTATGCCTCAACGAGTTCTTCTTCGTCCGACTCCCCCTCACTTGATGACTCTCCGCCGGTTGTTGATGTTTCATACAAAATCAAAGGAGTAGAGTCAGTGACTAAAGATGATAAACACAAATTAGAAGAGGAAATTTGAGAGGCATGAAAAGCAACGGCGTTTTCCTCTTTACTTGAGGTCGATTCATTAGAAGTAGAATCGTCCCAAGTTTTCGCTTGCAAAGCCTTCTTTTTGTATGATTTCTTAGAAGGACAATCCGTTGAAAAATGGTCGTAGCCTTTGCATCGATAGCATTGGATTTTCCCTTCGAAATCATCTTTTTCTTTTTCTTTAGAAGGTTTTGCAACACCTTTGAGTTTCGAGGATTTAGAACCCGATGATCCTTTAGATGGTTTCGTGGATGAAGATCCATCGGTTCGATTCTTCCAAAATTTCCGACGAAATTTCTTTGTGATCCGTGCCAATTGTTCTTCAAAATCGGCAAAAGAGATTTCATCGTCGGAACTTGATTCGCTATCTTCTTCCTTTGTGGATTTGAATGCAATACCTGTAAGCTTAGAAGAAGACTTGGAAGAAACTTGATTAGTAGGAAAAGTCATCTCATAAGTTTGCAAAGCGCCTACTAATTCCTCTACACTCATCTCATCCGGATGACTAACGGTTTCAATGGCGGTAACCTTTGCCCTAAACCGTTCCGGAAGAGTCCGAAGTATCTTTCTTACAATTTTCGACTCCGGGATCTTTTCTCCTAAATTAGCACATGTATTTATTACATCTTGAAGTCTAGTGTAATAATCTGTAAACAATTCATGCTCTTCCATATGAATAGAGTCAAATTGACTTGAAAGCATCTGGAGCTTTTGAATTTTTACAAGATTAGTACCCTCATGTGTAATTTTGAGAATATCCCAAATTTCCTTCGCGGTTTCACACGCGAAAATTCTTGTGAACTCAGTCGAGGAAAGAGAGTTAAAAAGAGCGTTCATACCTTTCCCATTGTAAGAAGATCTTTCGAGTTCCTCTTTGGACCATCTAGAGCGAGGTTTTGGGGTAGTAGAATTTCCTACTTCCTCAACAGGATGCACCCAACCGTATTCCACAGTTTGCCATACCCGCTCATCAATTGCGATGAGAAAAGCTCTCATCCGCACTTTCCAATAAGCATAATTGGTCCTATCAAAAAGAGGAGGTCTATAAATATTACCACTTTCACCCATCATGATAGATAAACGTAAAACCCTCTCTGATACCAATTGTAGGTTTTTATAGGATCCACAAGGATCTAAATAGGTACTATCAAACAACTAGAGGGGGGCTGAATAGGTGTAATACTTAAAAAACTCAATCTCAGTGCAAAATAAAAACCAATGCGGAAAATAAAAACAGCACACCGAGATTTACGTGGAAACTCCAATCCAGGAGAAAAACCACGGGACCAACACGCAATAACAATCCAATAAGAATAGAAGAATAACAAGGTGATTACCGACTCCACGGACTCAAACCCCTCCTTCAGCTTCTTCGGACCTTGCGCTGACCGGTTGGATATCCACGCAATAACAATCCCTAAGAAAAGAAGAATAACAAGGTGATTACCGTCTCCACGGATTTAACCCCTCCTTCAATTTCTTGGACCTCGCGCTCCACCGATTTTGCACGCCCACTGCACACGTTCGAATCAACGAACGCCACTCGAATCCACGAGCACACGTTTCGAATCCACGAAACGCCTTTAGCACACCGAATCCACGATGCCACGTCGAATCCACGACGCAAACTCAGTCGATAAGAATATTGACTTCGATGGTGATCCTTTGCTTAGATTCTCATTGAGAAACCGTAGAAGAAATTTCTAAGCAAAGATTAGATCAATTCGACAAAAGATATGTTCTTGAAAGAACCTTCGAATTGACCTAAAAGAGGCGAAAGAGAAGATCGATGAAAACCTCGCCTCTTGGGTTGCTCTCAAGTGTTTTATATATTGATCAGCCGTAGCTCCCACGTTTTTGAGAAATCCTAAATGTCTATTTATAGTTTAGAAACCTTGGAAAGAGATAAGAATCAAAAACATACCTTATCTGGAAATTTTCAGGACGGCGATCCGGATCGGATTTACTGTGATCCGGATCGTCGTAACGAGATTGACGATTCCAGAAAACCAAGGGTTCAGGATCCGGATTGCAAGGTCCGATCCGGATCGTTCATGCAATTCAGCAAAGTCCCATGTTCGGGATCCGGATCGGAATGGCCTAGGATCCGGATTGAAATTGCCAATGAACAAGTACCCTTCGGGATCCGGATTGCAAGATCTGATCCGGATCCTGAACATGTCCTATGTCCAGTTTTTGATTTTTATGCAAATAAAAGTTCATCCAAGTGTTTCTACACTATAAGAAAGTATTCGGATCACCACAATTATTTAGTTAAACATACCTGATCCTCTTGAATACTTTCTTCTTGAGATTGATGTAACTGATCCACAATTCTTCAACTTCAATCGTCAAGACTCAAGACACTGAGTGCCAACTTGAGATCTTGTTGAATCTTTTCTAAGTCTTTGATTGCTGATTGACAATTTGATCCCTTTAAGACTCCGACTCAACTCACTGACTTGACTCACGAAATATGACAATACCAAAAAGCCGTAACATCTAGGTATTTGTGGCTCGGGTGCGAGCAGGGGGTTTGTGATAGTGTAGTCATGTTTCGGGGGATTTGGGACAGGCAGGGCCTGATGGCAGGGATTGCGGCAACCGCGAACTGTGGGCGGTTGACCGGGTTATTATTATTGCATCAGATTGGAGGTGAGGGATCGGGCTTCCTTAGTGGATGGTTTTTTTTTCCCACTTATTTAGAGTCGTGATCTAGTCCTGCTATATCAGATTACTTATGACTACTTATTTCACTCGTGTGGGTTGCTCCCCTCGAGTGCCACTCCGGAGTGTGTGTGACCGTGCCGGTCAGGAGCCGGTCTGTTACTAGCTTTGGGTGCGACCGTACCGGTCAGTAGTCGGTCTGTCACCTATTTCGAGATGCGACCGTACCGGTCAGTAGTCAGTCAGTATTCCCGCAGTTGAGTCTTGCGTTTGGCAGGCATGGCAGGCAGTACCAGTGTTTACTGGTGTATAGATTGGGTTTATTCAGACAGGCATTTATATTCTTATGCACATATTTAGCTATACTGCTTAGCACGACATTTGAGGTATACTAGTGGTAGCTTCCTCTTATCAGTATTTCTGTTTATAGCTTACCACCTCTCTTATTCTTTTTCTTGCCTCCGGTAGACTTGTGGGTACGTCGGGGTTTGAGGCTTTACCCACAGGGGGAGGCTACTGGTTTTACTAGTGGTTCTCACCCCCATTGTTGTTTTTCCCCTTTCCTCCCTTTGTTTTGCAGTGTCTGCTGCGGGAGTTGCTGATCTTTCGGTTGACGGTTCGAGGCGAGGGAGTCGCGAGATAGATCCCTACCAGTGTTGATTTCTACAGTGGGATAGATGTACCAACCCGGATTGTGGGTTCCTCTGTACATAGTTGTATTTTATTATTTTAGTTATCTCCCTTTTTGGACTTATAGATGTTGTATAGGTGGCTTTTACTTGTATTACAGTTTCGGTGGACCGGATTATTGTATTTCGATTTTTTTGGGAGATGGATATTGTACCTTTATTAATCAGTTGTACAGTGATTCAGGTTTTTATTACATCAGTTTTTCTTCAGCTCTGATATCTATTTAGTTGTTAGATGATACTTTGCAGGTTAGACGCTTCGCTTATGCGGGGTTCCGCATAGGTGGCGGATCTGTTGGCGAGCCCGGGTCACAGTTTTGACCCCCGGGGCGTGACATGCGTGAAGGAGGAGGAAGTAACCGGCTTCATCCTTGTCTTCACCAACTTTGGCCAAGGTAAGGTCACTAAACCGCGGTTTGATTTAGCCCGAGACCCCTAGCAGTAGGTTTGTTAGGTCTTTGTGATGCTCCCTGCCAAGCCTGAGCTTCCCATGCACGTTGCATGGCCGGTGGGAGAAATAGTTGGCCGGAAACCTAGATATGCTCCGCCTCGAGAGAACTCAGCAATCACTGAACCAAATTGAATAATAAAATGATGGAGAATTTCTGTAGGAGATAGGGATCATCTCCACCAAAATTGGTGGAGTTTGATCAAGCCGTTTAGTCGCAGATCCAAACCCTAGATTTCGGGAATTTTGCAAGTTGGCCGAGCCTTGTGCTCCGGCGCCGGCGAGCTTCTCCGACGCCGGCCACATGCCCAGAGATGCTGCTGGGGCCAAAAGGACTTCATCCATGCACTTGCATGGCTTCCATGCATCATGAAAGTCATGATGCTATGGATAACCCGAGATGGGATCCAAACGCGGCCGCCGGCGCTCCGGCCATCTCCGGCCGGGAAGGGTAGGTTGGGAAGTTTCCTATAGTCCAATAGAAACTTTCCATCCATGTTGGAGAGCTTTATACTGCCTCAATAAAAATATGCCATTAGAGGGGGTGAAGCTAGAAATGGAGCTTTGCTCCTCCGCCGCCGCCGCCGTGTCGTGTTGCCGGGCACTGGCACAGGAAGTTTCCCTGAGGGTGTTAGCACCTGTTGGTGCTTTTGGTTAAGTCCCAGAACCCTTGGTTGAACAGTCACGAATTTCGAGGTTTGAGGCATCTTCTTCAACCTCGGGCTTCGGCAATCCGAGGGTGCAAGGTGAAAACCAAAATACTGGGAATGTTGCCTGTGCTCTGTGGAGCAATTCCCTTCAAGTTTCACAGGATTTGGTCCAGTAATTGCTGAGAACCAGGTTTGGGAATGGCTTGTGTGTGTTGAGAGAAATAGTGCACACCACCTGTTTGCTTAAATGCCACAATGAGATTTCTTACAGAATTAGCTTTCGAGTTAAATATGAAAGTTGCTCAAAAATGTCCCCTGAGCTTGATGCTCACTTCAGATCAAGTTAGATCTGTGTGGACTGATGGTTGGAGCAATGTGCTTTATGTTAGAGAGCTAAGGTATTGGATCTCTTGATCCAGCAACTTCTGTGCTGCACTAGGGCAAGCACAGTGATTTATATGGTATTTTAAGCATACCTCTCAAACAGATTTGGAATTGGTCAAGTATAGGTTAAGAATTAGGGTTGTCATGCTCTAGAATGAATAATTGGCCAAAGTCCTGTTTTTGGACTGTTTGAAAAACTGTAACAGTGAGCTCTTGACTAATTTGGGGTCACTGGACGCGATGCTCGCGCTAAAAATAAGTTTTGATAAGCCGGAGAAACAAAAATGCATTTAGGCTAGGTTAGAGAAGTATATTATGGCCCGAAGTTTTCCTCGGGTTCCGTGCTGCCGCAAATGGGTGAGCACGGTGTTCAGTAAGATAAATGTCACCTGCTGGAAGTGACGGTTCGTTAAAATGAATCTTCAGTTGAAAGAACGAGCGAAAACAGTGCTAAAAAGATTATGTTGGTCTAAGTGTGATTGTCAAACACTGAGGTTAAGTAATTAAAAGGGTTAAGTTGACTTGAAATAAGTTAGAGTTGATCCCTGATCAACATGTTTGATTCAGGTTGGTTCGGTTTGCCTCTGGTTTCGAGCGTTCGGTATACAGTTAGTCGCCTGCACAACGACAGGTGGGTTTATCTTCGGTCCGGGCTTTATCATTTCGGCCCTCTGGGGTATAGTATTAGTTGGACCCCTGTTTTTGAAGCTTAGTTTCTACTTTGAGCTTATCCTTTCTTTGAATGCTTTACGCCTGATAGATGATCTCTAACTTATCCGTTGCAAAGTATGCTTGATTCTGAGTTGCTTCCAGATATTATGACATATTTCTGAACATTTGCCATGCCTGATTGGTCATTTGCTAGGTTAAATACCTGATTATCAGTACTTCCTGATTATATCTGATCCATGATATATAATTGCTGCTTATTCTTGCATATGAGTTGAGACTCAGTTGGTCCTGATTATATCTGATTCATGATATATAGTTGCTGATTATTCCTGCATGAGAGTTGAGATTCAGTTGATTCTGATATTGCATCCCAGTGGGGATTTCCCGGCTTGTTGCCGATTACCCGGTCAGTGGACCGAGAGCTTGAGCATTTGCATTATGATCGAGCCTGCTTTCCTGTTGATCAAATGCTACACTGCTAAACACATAGTTTTATTCAACTTATGTTTTTACTGAACATCGTAGGGCCGCCTGAGTCTGTTCTTGTTTGATAGGACAAAGGCAAAGCTCTTCGAGGTTTAGACCTAAAACCTGTTTTCAAAATGGTTTTCTCAAAAATATGTGTTTAGTTTTCTATGGTTGGTTAGTCTGCATGATTGATGTTTAGTTGCTTCCTAGTACTATGATTTGATTCCTGGATATTTACTATATTGGATTATCAGCACTTCTGATATATCTGATCCATGATTCATAGTTGCTGTTGTTTGATCTTGCATTTGAGTTGAGATTTGTTGTTGATCTGCATTGAGTTGAGATGTTGATATCACTGTTGCATCCCAGAGGGGATTGTTCTGGCTTTTTGCCGACTACCCGGTCTGTAGACCGTGAGCTTGAGCATTCGCATTGATTGCCCGCACCGCTGTACTTCACGAACATATCCGAGGTCGCTCCTCGTGTGCTTTGTTCTTTGCCGGTAAAGTGGTCTGTTGAAAGGCCCGTGACTCCCAAGGGGAGAATGTCAGCTAGGTTGGCGCTAGGTTGGGCAAATTCCCTGAGGTCTTGTAGACCAATATGGTGGCTTATGATTGGGTTTTTGATATTTCATTTGTTGATGCATATGTTGCCTGTTTAGCCTGCTTTTATCATATCTCATGATTTCCTGGTTCCTGCTTGAATATACTCATTTATCATCAACATCTGTTTGATACCTGCCTATACAGTTACACAGCATGCTAAATTTAGTATTCTTGATTATCAATAGACCTACTGATTGTTTATCCGCTTATTCAGTATACCCCTGTTGAGATTTAAATATTCCTCGTTGATTATTTCATTCGCTTCATAATCATGCTTACCTAATGTGATTATTACTATCCTCTAGTATTGTATACCAGTAGGTACGATCTGCTATTTCTCGGCTCGTCGTGCCCACTAGGATACACTCCAGTGTGTCTCACACCCTCGGGTGACTGTTTTTCAGGTCGAGCGGGTGTTAGGATGTCGGGACGAATTGGCGAGGTATCGATATAGAGGTTGACCCTGGACAGCCGAAAAGTTATGTAATAGATGTTTGAGAGAAAGGAAATTGTATTTCAGTTGTATATTTGTAAAGATAGTTGTAAAGTTTACTTGTTGTTGTTGTTGTAGTACGTAGTTAGTACTTTGATGTTGTTGCCAAGCTAGCCGTGCATATATAGAAAAGGCTCAATTTCATAGGGGATTGGGACTCTTCTATATATGTGGCGGTCTGTCATTGCCCTGGCTGTTTTTGCAACTCTGATTTAAAAAAAAAAAAAAAATTTATACACTGGTTTTTGAACTCGGGGCGTGACAGATTAGATGGTATCAGAGCAACAGGAATACGATGCCTAGGTTTGGCTAGGAACGAACCCTAGGATGACCTGTGTCTACGAAAGAGCGATGGGTAATGTTCTGAGTCTTGAAGTTAAAAATAGAAGTTGTGGGTCGGTTAAACTGAAATCCATCCATGGTATTGCAGTTATGGCTCGCACTAGGCGTGGTGTTGGTGGCAGGCGTGGAACTGGCATTAGTCGAGGGGGCTGCCCGATGGTAATCCTGATTTGGGTTGAATTCACATTTTTTCCTATGCGTCGGATTTAATAAGGAGTTGGAAAACGTTGAAATATGATTCCAGTTTCTTGTGAATAGACAAAGTGGCATACCTGACCACGTGATGGTAGTGACCTTTGGTAAAGGTTATATCATCGGCATAGAGACTGTGAAGGAAGGTATGTGATGTACCTTCAGATGTGAGTTGTGTCCCCAACTAGTTGTTGGCGACAGATCTATGTTATTTCGCCTTTCTTTTGGTAAGCACGTTGGCGGCCGACAACGTACTTTCGAAAGAACTGAGAAATACTCTGCCCTGTAATGGGAAATATTCAGATTGGGTTTAAATAAGTAGCCTGAGAGTTAACGACGCTTTGTGACTGATTGTCATCTCTGCGAATCTGTTAGAGGTTTAATAGAGGTTTAGTTAAGTTTAAGTTTCGGGGACGAAACTTCTTATAAGTGGTGGGTGATGTAGTAACCGTGATTTTTAAAATCCAAAATTTAACTTTAAATAATTTTCTGGATTATTTAAATGGCAAAAAAATGGGAAATTAGTAGAGTAATAGTGGCCCTAAAATACCGACTTTTGATCGGAGCCTGATCTCGAAAATCCGAGAGCACCATTGCGATCGTTTCGACGAAACATGAAAAGTTCATATTCACTTGACGACGATCCAACGGTCGGATCTTCCGCAAAACAGCGAAGAAGAACGGGTCCTAAAACTTAAGTTGTGAATAGTAACCCTATGTTTCAAATCCCCTTTCGACCACTATTGGCCGATTTATTATCCGGAACCTTGACATAGGGGTATGAGTAGTCAAACCTAGCTAATTTTGACGTTCTGAGTGCAATGGCACTGACGGTTTTGGCGTTTGGCGATCCGGGTGCATCGAAGTGCGTGCGTCAGACTGTAATCTGTCGAATTAGATGGCCCGAGATTTTATACGAGCGCCAACCTAAGCAAACATATAGGCTACTTGACAGGTCTCGACGAGCCGGACGTCGTGGCGAAGTCTGTTTAGTAATTCGTCGAGCGGATTTTCTAAAATTGCGTGAAAGGTGCCGAAAAATCAATATTTTTCTATAAAAACCTATATATTTTATGTAGCCAAATTAATGAGGTTAATTCCTTGAGGTATTTGGTGCATTTTGCATCTCCTGTGAAGATCCCAGAGGTTGGGGGTGAGTGTGAACAAGGTTTGAAGCTATTTTGCAAAAGGATCTAGCATTAAGTGCAAGTTGCCTCTTGATCTACCTTGGGCCAGAGCACGAGGGGTCAGTGTAGCTTTCAAGGCATCAACTTCACCCCTGTAAACTGCACTTGATGCCTGAGAATGCTGGGTGGCCGAGGACACAAGCTCAAGAGAAGCAACCCGAGAGAGAGAGAGAGAGAAAAGAAAGGTTGGAACCAAAATTGTCCAAACTTGGATTTGAAGTTCTCTGGGGTTTCCTTGGTGTCTGTGGAACCTCCTGGAGTCTTGCTGAGGCTGCGTTGTGAAGACCCGAAATTCCCACTATTAGACTACTGTTGCATCTGCAGCTCCTGGAGGCCTATGTGGCGTGTCGGTGGTATTTGTGCACCAATTGGACATTGTGATGGACCCGGTATGTTAAATGGATCACGAGAGTAGTCTGATGATCCTGTCGGATGTTTAGAAGTGGTTTCGCGCGCAAGCGATATTAATATTGGACTCAACGCGAAGTTTGGACCCAAGATCACCTCTCCGGATGCCTTCGGGAATTTTTAGAGTTGGAATTTGGCAAAGCGGACTTTAGAATTGGACCCGGCGTGAAAATCGGATCAAGTGGGCTTTCCGGGGGTTTTCGGCAAAATTTCGGATGAGAATTTGGAGAATCGGACTTCGTATTTGGATTCAGCGCGCGAAAACGTTAGAAATCGACTATTTACATGTGTTTTTCTGAGTCCGGACGCGCGAAAACGGGCAACCCGAAGTTTACAGTGTTTTTCGGGTGCATGGTGGACCGGTGGACCGGAGGGGGTGCCACGTGGCGGCTTCCCATTGGATCCGTACGCCACGTGGCAGGCGCTGGAGGCGCGGCGCAGCAGGCCCGGCCCACGCAGCAGGCGCGGGCAGGCCGGGCAGGCGCGGGCAGCAGCGCGGGCAGGCGCTGCTGCGGGTGGATAAGGGAGGCCACGTGTCGCCTCCCGATTGGCCGCGCGGATTGGCCTGTCGGGAAGCGACACGTTGCGGCAATCTGGCGGGGGTTCGGCTGCGCGGGAGTGCGCGGATGGCCGACGCGTGGCGGCCCGGCGGCACAGTGCCGGGCCGTCCCGTTACTGTAGCAACAGGTGGGTTTTTTCAGCAGCTTCATCCTCTTGATATTTAAATGGAGTTTCATCCTCCATTTTAGATCTTTTGGAGGGTCTTTCTCAGTGGGGATTTTTACCAGAGCTTCCTCAACAAGTCTTCTACAACATTAGATTTTTTGGAGATTTTTGGAGGCCATTTGGATCATCTTCTTCACCAAGGTTTGAGGACATCACCATTGCTACTTCACAGCCCTCTCCGTCACATTTCAGTGAAAAAATTCCCCTGGACTCATTTCTTGGACTTTTGAGCTCGTTTTTGGTTCTAAGTTTTCACAAGAGGTAAGGCTACAATATTTATATTCGACTCTCACCTCAGATCTCATGTTTTCACAGAGTATTAAGGCTATCTTTGGAACCCTTTGTTTCAGCCTAGAATTTTGGGCAGTCTGTGGTATTTTGGCCTTGCTGAATTGAAGGAGTGGAATATTTGGATGATTTTTGCGGGAAACTTTCCAGGGCTCGAAGATCTACAATATTAGTATGTATCATTTTCCCCAGATCTGAGTTGTTATTAGGGTTTATGCATGATCTTTGGAGCACCTTGCTACAGTCAGGTACAGATGGAACTTGGTGGATAGTTCAAAGTGTTTATGGGTTTTATCCTTCATCCGAGCATCAAATTTGGTGTTCTTTAGCTCAATTTGTATCTACTCTCGACAAGGAATCCAATGGTACCTCTCTTGCAGAATTTGGAGCACGTTTAATTAGGTAACTTTAATGATCTTTTTAAGTGTTGTTATAAGGTTTATTGCAGTCCCTATTTTAGTCTTGATCTGAGCAATGCACCTTGGAATGCAGATAACTTTGTGGATATAAGGTCTTTTTCAGAAATTCAAGTTGGTGCTTCTTCTTAACTTCAAGTTGAGCAAATTCTATTTTTTGAGCTATGGATTAATCCCTTTGGAAAAGCCCCTAATTAAGCTTGGAAATGTCACCAAGTTTATGTTAGCAGTTTTGAACAGCATTGTGACATTTGTTGTATTTGAATGTTAAGGGGAAATTAATGGTGGATTTTTGAGGACTTGAAGGTGTTTGTATGAAAGAGGATATCTTTGATTTACTGCTTGGAACTTCATCTTGAGGTATTTGGGGCTGCACTTACATCTTCTTAAACATAATTTCAATTGCTGAAATTCTGGAATTTGATTGCGCGGTGTGCATTGTTTTAGTGATTGTGCCCAATCCGTGAGGCGGATTTGGATGATTTTCACGGCATCGGACTCTTGGGAGGGTAAGGATTACTCACGCCAAATTTCAGCTACAGCGGGCAGCGGATCGTCAAGTTTCAGGTGGGTGGTTGTGCTTAGCCGAAAACATCGATTTACCCACTCGGGCTATTGGTTTCCTTCATGGCATTGTGGTTGATGTTCTCTTTTCCTTAGTGTAATATGCTTGGATATCCATGCCCAGATTAAGTTAATTGATCCTCAATGTATACATGAGTGAATGAATAGTTTGATTGATGTTACATTATCTCATATGAAATTTATTATAAGTGATCATCCTTAAACCTATTCTATGCGAATGGTTAATATAATTATGTGGGAATGATGGTGATGGTTATATGTGAATGGTTGATTGATTTATGTGAGGACTTGATGGGGTTATGTGAGAAGTGCTTGGTTGCTTATGTGAGAAGGACTTGGTTCATTTATTGAGAATGGCTTATATGAGAGTAGTTGGTTTTGTTGATCCTTAACCTACAATGTGTGATGTTGGGTATAGATGTTGATTCATAACCTATCTATGTGAGAATAATGAGTTGATTGATCTTTGATCTAGTTTATGTGAAAATGGGTGATGATGTTGGTTATTGATCTAGTAGATGTGAGAATGACCTAGGCTTTTGATTCCTAATTCCTTCATAAAAAGGTGGATATCATTGTTGAGTTGAGGCCTATTCCTTATGAGAAAAAGCAATTTAGTGACTCCTATTACTTACAAATGAGATTGGATGTTGTTGGTAGATCCTATGTTCATCCTATGTAAGATCAATGAAGGTTGTTGAACCTTAAACTATTCATTGGTGATACTTGATTGAATGTCCCTGTTTAAGTGATGTTAAATAATCTTGGGCTTATCTCTATATGAATGTGAGGGTTGACCAGCGTTGTACCATCTTATGTGATTTGTGATTAGGTGTGGCACTTCCTTATTCTCATACTTTGTGAACATCGTGTATGTGGCATTGGCAGGCATAGGCTATGTTGCACTTAATGTTCTTATGCAATCAACAATATTATGGAATAGCATGCTCTAATAAATGTAGAACATCGACACCTGTCTACTTTATATCATCTTGGGACATCTTCATGCTTGTATGGTCATCTAGATAGGCCACCTTTTTCTGCTATACTATCATGTTGGACTTGACTTAGGAGAAACCATGTTTTATACTTTTCTCCTTTTCATTTTAGACTCTGGGTATTTGTGGCTCGGGTGCGAGCAGGGGGTTTGTGATAGTGTAGTCAGGTTTCGGGGGATTTGGGACAGGCAGGGCCTGATAGCAGGGATTGCGGCAACCGCGAACTGTGGGCGGTTGACCGGGTTATTATTATTGCATCAGATTGGAGGTGAGGGATCGGGTTTCCTTAGTGGATGGTTTTTTTTTTCCCACTTATTTAGAGTCGTGATCTAGTCCTGCTATATCAGATTACTTATGACTACTTATTTCACTCGTGTGGGTCGCTCCCCTCGAGTGCCACTCCGGAGTGTGTGTGACCGTGCCGGTCAGGAGCCGGTCTGTTACTAGCTTTGGGTGCGACCGTACCGGTCAGTAGTCGGTCTGTCACCTATTTCGGGATGCGACCGTACCGGTCAGTAGTCGGTCAGTATTCCCGCAGTTGAGTATTGCGTTTGGCAGGCATGGCAGGCAGTACCAGTGTTTACTGGTGTATAGATTAGGTTTATTCAGACAGGCATTTATATTCTGATGCACATATTTAGCTATACTGCTTAGCACGGCATTTGAGGCATACTAGTGGTAGCTTCCTCTTATCAGTATTTCTGTTTATAGCTTACCACCTCTCTTATTCTTTTTCTTGCCTCCGGTAGACTTGTGGGTACGTCGGGTTTTGAGGCTTTACCCATAGGGGGAATGTCACGCCCCGGGTGTAAACCAGAACCCGGGCCCGTCTACAGATCCGCCGTGCACACGGTATTTCCCGTGTACACGAAGCGCCAAACCTGCTCAGATATAAGAGATAACAATAAAAGAGCAATAAAACAGAGCTGAACTAAAACTAATACATCTCAGACTGAAGCTGGAAATAAAATACAATACATCTGTATAAATGATACATCTGTCCCTCCCAGCTCACCAAAATAAATACAACCTGCTGGCAAAAGCCAGTCCCAAATGTAAAAGTACATCCGTCTGAGGAAACCTGGGTACACCAACAGTCCAGCTAACACGCTCATCCTGCCTCGAGATCTATCTACTCAGCCGTCCTCTCTCCTCGACCCGCCGCTGAAAGCCCAGCAGCACCCGCAGAAGACACTGCAAAACAAGGAAGAAGCAAAAGAGGAAAGAAGAATGGGGGTAAGAACTACTAGTAAACCAGTAGCCTCCCCTAGTGGGTAAAACCTCAAACTCTGACACCCCCACTAGGCCTACCAGAGGCAAAAAGGAAAGAAGAGTGGTAAGAAATGAAACCGCTGCCAAAAGGGAAATCTACCACTACTATGCCTCTAAAATACAGTCCTAGACTGTAATAACCGTAAGCAACAATAACCAACCGCCCCAGATGAACCTAATCTGTACCGCCCTCATCATCGGGCAAATAAGCCGCGCCGATGTGATAGCAAAATTCCTGCTGCCGCCCTCATCATCGGGCCAATAAGCCGCGCCGATGTGATAGCAAACCCTGTCCATAACTGTCCAGCCCCGGCCTCCGAAGGGGATCTCGAGGGGAGCTACCCACACGAGTAAAGCACCACCGGGCAATAACCGCGCCGGTAAGATAAAAGCATCACCGGGCAATAACCGCGCCGGTGATAAAAGCAGGATTGGATCACAACTATAAAGCCCCAGTGGAACACAACCCTCCACTAAAAGAAAACTGATTCCCAATCAGATGCAAAAGTAACCATCCGGTCAATCGCCCAAAATCCGCGATTGCCGCAATACCCCACAATCCACGACCAGGTCTCACAACCGACCTCCGGTCAACCGCCCAATATCCGCGGTCGCTGGAATAACCCACAATCACAATCATGTCCCACATCCGACATCTGGTCAACCGCCTACTATCCGCGGTTGCCACAAAACCCTCTAGTCCATAATCATGCCCTATCACCGATGTCCTATAACCGACATCCGGTCAACCGCCCAAAATCCGCGGTCGCCGCCAAAACCCATGATCCATAATCCAGGCCCCGGCTACACTATCCCAAACCCCTGCTCAAACCCGAGCAAACCCACCTGACTAATGAAAAGGAGAAAGAAGCAAACAAGGTTTCTCCTAAGTCAAGTTCCAGCATGAAAGTGTAGCGATAAAAGATGGCCTACCTAGATGTCCAAACAAGCATGCAAGTGTTCTCAAGGAAATAAAGAAAAAGGCGACCAATAGTGGTTCCACATGTGTAACAATTAATAACTCCGCATAGATATAACCATCATGCTAAAACATTATCCAACCACACATGTCTATAATCCATGATTAAGCATCACCATCCACCTATGCATGTCATAAAGTCCTCAAATAGTACCAACCACTAACAGGATAATCATAAAGCCCATGATAAATAATCCAATCCACATGCAAGGTTAAACGCTAACATTCCATCCATACAAACATGTATAAGTCCCAACCACTATCAAATATCCACAATAGTAATTTCCATAGGAAAAGCTCACAATTTATATCACTTAAGCATGCATGTCCAAATAAAGAGATCACTCTAATATTCCTAGTGAGCATGTCAAAATAGAGGTAAACAACAACCACCCACCTCGATCGCTAATTCCAAGTCCCAAAAAGTGCCCTCGCCCAAACCGATAAGCCGCCGCGATCGCTGTACAAAATTCCCAAAAGAACATACATAAATAACATACAATGCTCACACAAAACTGTCCCAAACACAACAGTCCACAGTTCCCCTGTTTTTACCTGCAAGAAATGCCCAGAAAATTCCAAGAAAAATACTGTCACGATCCTCGCGACGAACCCGTCGAAACGACTACCTGCACACTCAAATCCGAGTTTCCTACACTGAGAAACAAATCCGACAAGAGAACCACCTCGAAGCAAACTGCTCACAAAAACTGAACCACAAGGTTCTGTAAACAGGAATATTCACCTTCGGGGCAAAATTCAGAAAATTCCAAGAAAATTTGGAGATATTCATCGTGATGTGTAGATGCAAAACGCCTCTTGAATCGCCCCAATCCGATGCCTGTGCGCGAAGATATCGCCAAAATACCGCACCGCTGTCCCAAAACTCCGCCCCAGAAAATGAGGTCACAAGATGATCCGAAAAACCCATGAAAAGCTCGGAATGGGAAAAACCAGTAAACATCGGAAACGTAGACCTACCTGTCGTGAAGCCAACGGCGCAAGAATCGCCTCATTGGGAGGTCGGAGTAAGCCGGGGGAGTTCTCGCACCGAAATGCGACGAAGAAGATCACAAACGAACGAGCGTCGCGCCGCGCCGTAAAAATGGTAACCTCGGGATGCGTGCCGCTGAAAAATCTGCAAATCTGCAGATGGAATCGCCACAGGGAGAGGAGCATTTCTTGTGAAGGTTGCACAGTGAAAATCCGCGCAGAAAAGAAGTTCCCAGCAGCTGAACTCGGCCTTTTTATAGGCTGGAAGAAACAAATCCGAAAATACCCAACGTGTCCTTTTTTCCGGGCGCTCCCGTTTTCGGGCGGCTACAGTGTTGGGCCCGGCCCAACACTGTGCGCGCCCGAAACCGCCTCCGGCCTCCACGTCGCCCCCGTAACAGCGGACAGCCACACTGGCCGCCCACTGTGCGACGCGTGGGCCAATGCTGCGGCGACACGTGGCGCGCACCCAGTCAACGCCCGCCTGCCGCGCCCACGTGCCCGCCTGCGCCCGCCGCCTGCGCCCCCTGCCAGGCGCGAATCCCGAGGCGCCCCGGTTCACCTCCGTGGACCCAGACTCCATGAGCCCACCAACCAGAAGACGCCACGTGTCCCGCCGGTCCATGCACCACGCCAGCCTGCTCCGTAGACCAAGTCCACTGCACCGACCAATCCAGTAATGCCACGTGTCCACCCCGGTCCACCGTGCGCCCCGCACTCTCCGTAGACCCCGCCCCGCGGACCGGCCTACTCCCGAGCCGCCACGCGTCCCGCCCCCGGTGCACGCCTGCCGCGTGGACCGGGCGGCCCGCGCCTCTGCCCGCCGCGCTGCCCGCGGCCGCTCCGCCGCTGCCCGCCGCTGCCCGCCGGCGGCCGGAGACACTGTTCCGGCATGAACAGTACCCGATGCTCAAAAATAACAAGTGGGTAGTCCGTTTTGACCGTTTTCGCGCGCTGAATCCGAATTTGACGTCCATTTTGCCAAATTCCAACCCCAAAACTTGCCGATGGCATCCGGAAAGGTATTCCTTGGTCCAAACTTCGCGCTGAGTCCATTTTTAATATCCGCATCGCGCAAAACCACTTCTAACGATTCGACGGAGTCCATTGATCACCCACGTGATCCATTAAGCCCGAAGTCCGCCACTTGTGTCCAATTGGTGCACACACACCTCCAACACACAGTACAGGCTCCCCAGATGTCACCAATGACTCTACCACAGCTCTGCAGAGATCCAGGTCATCACAGGGAGGCTACTGGTTTTACTAGTGGTTCTCACCCCCATTGTTGTTTTTCCCCTTTCCTCCCTTTGTTTTGCAGTGTCTGCTGCGGGAGTTGCTGATCTTTCGGTTGACGGTTCGAGGCGAGGGAGTCGCGAGATAGATCCCTACCAGTGTTGATTTCTACAGTGGGCGGTGGACCGGATTATTCAGACAGGCATTTATATTCTGATGCACATATTTAGCTATACTGCTTAGCACGGCATTTGAGGCATACTAGTGGTAGCTTCCTCTTATCAGTATTTCTGTTTATAGCTTACCACCTCTCTTATTCTTTTTCTTGCCTCCGGTAGACTTGTGGGTACGTCGGGTTTTGAGGCTTTACCCATAGGGGGAGGCTACTGGTTTTACTAGTGGTTCTCACCCCCATTGTTGTTTTTCCCCTTTCCTCCCTTTGTTTTGCAGTGTCTGCTGCGGGAGTTGCTGATCTTTCGGTTGACGGTTCGAGGCGAGGGAGTCGCGAGATAGATCCCTACCAGTGTTGATTTCTACAGTGGGATAGATGTACCAACCCGGATTGTGGGTTCCACTGTACACAGTTGTATTTTATTATTTTAGTTATCTCCCTTTTTGGACTTATAGATGTTGTATAGGTGGCTTTTACTTGTATTACAGTTTCGGTGGACCGGATTATTGTATTTCGATTTTTATGGGAGATGGATATTGTACCTTTATTAATCAGTTGTACAGTGATTCAGGTTTTTATTACAGCAGTTTTTCTTCAGCTCTGATATCTATTTAGTTGTTAGATGATACTTTGCAGGTTAGACGCTTCGCTTATGCGGGGTTCCGCATAGGTGGCGGATCTGTTGGCGAGCCCGGGTCGCAGTTTTGACCCCCGTGGCATGACAGATTAGAGTGGTATCAGAGCCTAGGATGTAGGTCTTTATGGACTTAGAAACCCTAGGCTTGTGGTTGGACCTTAGGATGACTGCGTGAGAGTCGTGATTTACAGCGAGAGTCCTGATTGAGTTTTATAAATCTCCCAAGGGACGGGACGAGTGATTGGCATGTTTATTCTCCTAAGCGATTATGTTGGCTGCAGACAACATAATGTTATGGAATGGGCGACATGTCTTAGACTTTCGCTGGATTGGGTCGAGTGCTTGTTGTGTGTCCTGTTGTGCGGTTTGTCGCAGTGAGCGATGTCTCCCTGACGCAGAGTCTGATCCGGGTGCACCCCATTGCAGCTTGTGGGCCTGGATAGGCAGTTTCGGGCCGGATACCCAGATTGAGGTCAGAGAGCTCCGGACCCAGATGACAGGATTGACGGTGGCTTATCGGTGGCAGAGTGAGCAGTGGATAGTATGATACAGTTGTTGGGGCAGTGGGCACCTCCGACAGTGCTTTCCGTCGAGACCAACCCCTTTGTAGTATCCCTAGTGGCAACGAATCATGTGGCGCCGATTGAGCGAGCAACCCCCTCGGTGTCGACTTTTAGTGCTGAGGCACCGAGGCAGGGTGGACAATTGATAGAAGATGAGCAGTGGGACGTCATTGATTGATTGAGTCAGCTTTGGCTGTTTGACCTATCCCGACTCGTAGGATTGAATTTGGAGCCTTCGGAGGCAGAATTATGGTTGGTGGTGATGTACAGACTATTTGAGAGCTTTCGCCAGAGGGTTTACGTAGTTGTTGAACTGTATGCCCCACGCTATGGGGGACGAGGTGCTTGGGATGTGTGTGTTGGGTTAGGATCGCGCCAGGATACCTCTTTGGCTCCTTGGTCCCTTTTACTTTAGATTTTGGATGCCCCGATGGAGCATAGCGTTGTAGTTCCTTTGGACAGATGGAAGCACTCGGTGCCAGTTGATGGTGGGCAGACTAGTAGGCAGAGGCCTTTTTGATTTCTTTTCAGAGTCGTGGACTTCTGAGGTGCCAGAGGTTGGGTGGACCTCGACGGTAGCATCGGCATTAGTATCAGAGTAGCGCAGCGGAAACATGATGGGCTGCGATCATTGCCGCTGTATGAGTGGAGACAGAGATGGTGCTTTCTTTGGGGATAGTCAGGATATTCTCAGGCTGATTGAGCGACGACCACTAGCGCTGGCAGTTGAGTCTGGGCAACCGAGTTGGAGAGCGTCCCATCAGTGGGATGTGTTGTTGCAGGCATGATTTCCTTTACAGCTATCGGAGTTAGAACGAGGTGCATCCCTACACGGACTAAAGGTAGAGTTACTACCACGTGCACTTGAGGTATAGATCCTTGATTAGGATGTGCACGTGGAGGAGATTTGTGGAATATGTCTAGTGCAGTTAGGCTGTGGGTTATACCCATTGAATAGCCGGTCTTACGGCAACCCAAGATTTTCAACTCGGGGTATCGGATTGGTCGGTGTGGCAACTTGCAATTTGTGGTTGTGGGGTGAGGACTGTGAACTTCTGCGAGTTGGACAGGAGGAGTTTGTTTACAGGGATTGGTAGAGTGCACTGGTTGCAGCGACGGCGTGTCAACAAGAGTCAGGCAGATGATGAGCCAAGGATGCATTGCCAATTAGTGACTGTGAAAGAGGTGCCTACGGCGGTCCCGAGACGCAAGGGTGTCCTTAGTGCCGCGAGTTCTCGGATATGATTCCACCGGAGTTGATGACGATGCCGCCGGGCAAGGAGATTCAGATTGTTATTAACGTGGTTCTGGGAACCGCGTCGATATTGAAGGCACCTTATTAGATGGCACCAGCACAACTGAGAGCTGATGGTATAGTTATCGATTATGATGGATAACGGGATTGTTAGACCCGATGTGTTACCTGATGGAGGAGACAATGGATCTTTCGTCCTGTCAGCAGTGATTGAGTGGTAGTGATGCCCCCACGGTAGTCTTGGAGGTGTGTAGATGTTTTGGGCCGGCGTACAGTGCAGAGCTTGAGCAATACTTGCGTAGTAAGCGCCATTACTGGAATGGATAGGATGATTAGGACCAGGGATCGTGCCCCAGAGTGATCCTGTGAAGACCCGAAATTTCACCATTAGACTACTGTTGCATCTACAGCTTCTGGAGGCCTATGTGGCGTGTTGGTGGGATTTGTGCACCAATTGGACATTAGGGATGGATTATGTGTGAAATGGATCACGAGAGTAGTCTGATGACCCCGTCGGAAGTTTAGAAGTGGTTTCGCGCGCAATGTATATTAAAAATGGACTCAGCGCGAAGTTTTGACCAAGGAACACCTTTTCGGATGCCTTCGGCAATTTTTAGAGTTGGAATTTGGCAAATCGGACAACGGATTTGGACTCAGCGCGCGAAAACGGTCAAAATGGGCTATTTACATGCATTTTTCGGAGGTTGCTACAGTAAAATTACTGTTCATGGCCGGAACAGTGTTTCCGGCGACGGCCGGCGGCGGCGGGCAGCAGCGGAGGACGGCGGCGCAGGCTCGGGCAGGCGGCGCCTGTCCGTGGGCAGGCGCACAGGGGCGCGGGCAGGTGCGCGGTCCACGGGGCTGGCGTGCACCGGAGGATGGGACACGTGGAGGGAAACGACTGGTCGGTGTTGTGGTCTGGGAGCACGGAGCAGGTTTGTGGTGTACGGTGGACCGGGGTGGACACGTGGCGGTTTATGATTTGTCGGTGCAGTGGACCCGGTTCACGGAGTGTGTGTGGGTGGCCTCGGGGCGCGTGCCTGGCAGGGGGGCGCAGGCGGCGCTGACGGCGCGCAAGTGGGCGTGGCAGCGACGCGTTGACTGGGTTCGTGCCACGTGTCGGCTGTGCAGCGAGCCACGTGTCGTGCGGTGGTTGGTCTGGATCGTTGTCGCCTGTTTGGCGGGCGACGTGGAGGTCCAGGGGAGTTTTGGGCTGCTACAGTGCGCGCCCAGGGAAGTTTCGGGCTGCTATAGTGCGCGCCCGAAAGTTCCCTGCGCCCGTTAATTGGGACATATTCGGTATTTTTTGATTTGTTTCTGCAGCCTATAAAAGCGACCCGAGCTTCTTTCTTCCCCCTTTATCCGGCATTTCCGAGCCTCCTCTCGCCATGGCACCTTCAACAATGTTTATCCCCGAGCTATGCTGCATCCATCTGCAAAGTTTTGAGATTTTTGGTGGCACGCTTATTGAGGTTTCTTTTTTTACGGCGCGGCGCGACGCTCGTCCTTTTGGGTTCCCCTTCGTCTCGTTTTGGTGCGCGAGCTCCCCCGGCCTACTCCGACCACCTTTTCGAGCGATTTATTCTCCGCTGGATCCGCGACAGATAGATCTACGATCTAGGTATTTTCAGCTTTCCCTCATTTCGCGCTTTTCGAGGTGTTTGTTCGAGCTTACTGTGACCCCATTTCTGTGAAGGAGATTTGGACAGCGGCGTGGTCTTTCAGCGTTATCTCCGCACCCGGGCATCGTATGGCTACGTGCTTATACACTTTTTTCATCTACTCGACGCAAGGAATATCACAGTATTTTTTTTGGATTTTTCTGAGTTTTGCCCGAAGGTATATGTTCTTCCCCTTGTCTGTAAATGGAATTACAGTTATGTTGCTGTGTGGTTTTGCGCACATGTACTGTGGAATTTGTAACTCGGCCTACGGGGCTCAGAATTGGACATGCAGGTACTCGTTTCGAAGGTATCGACGCGAGGATTGCTGTGATATTTTTATTTGATTTTTCTGGGCACTTTCTGCAGGTGAAAACTGCACATCTTCGGGACTATTTTCTGATGTTGTATATGTGGATTATTTTTGGAATAAAAGTGTAATGTTGGACCTTAATTGTTGTACTCAGGGGTGTTTTCAGTTGTTTGGAGCCAAGGCCTGCATGAGCCACTACTCGATAGCGAGTTAGTCCGTTTGGACGCCCTACGTAATTCCTGCCCGTCAGCGGGAGGTGGTTGTAGGTGGGCGTAGGTTTGGCTGGACCAGATGTGGCAGTCAGCTCGATTGGGTCGATTGTGCACTTCATGTGCTAGTGGTTGCATACCACTGTTTGGTTCTCCCCTTTTAGCCTTTAGATAGGGGCATGGTAGCTGTTGAGAGTCTCCAGCTTACTCATTTCAGTCTTATGACTTGGGTTAGTTTATGTCTCTTGAGGACTTAGTGGGCAGACCGTCAGGTCTGGCGGTGGTACCCACTGAGAACTCCCTTTTTGGTCTAGTTCTCACACCCTTTGGGGGTCTTCCCCCCTTTTTTTCTTCCTCTCCTTTGTTTTGCAAAGTCTTAGCGGGTGATGCTGATTCTGCGGTTGCTGATCGAGGCGAGGGAGTCGCGAGCTAGATCCCTACCCGTCGTTGGAGAGTAGCGGTATCCCCTACAGAGGAGATCTTCAGTAGTTTAGTTGTTTTGTTTTTCTCTTTTGAGAGACTGTTGTTGTGACACCCCCGGAATTTGGATTAGTCCTCTATATAAATGATATTAAAGGACTAAATCTCTAACCCGGCTATAGCATTTTGGATGGTAGCAAGATCCAAGAGGAACATGAGAGTTAAGCGTGCTAGAGCTAGAGTAGTTCTAGGATGGGTGACCCCCTGGGAAGTGGGGCGTCACAGTTGGTATCAGAGCCATTCACCAGCCGGAAATGTGAGATGAGTCTCGGCTGAGCCAGGGTTATATAGCGGGTAGAGCGAGGCTCCCCGGCTAATGACCGTTGTGAGTGGAGTGCAGCTCCTCACAAGGTCGGCTAAGGCTAGCGAGACGAGCCTCACATCGCCTGGTGCTTGTGAGTGTGCTTGAGCCTGACGTGGACGTCAGGGCTTAAAGGGGGGAAGAATGTGACACCCCCAGAATTTGGATTAGTCCTCTATATAAATGATATTATAGGACTAAATCTCTAACCCGGCTATAGCATTTTGGATGGTAGCAAGATCCAAGAGGAACATGAGAGTTAAGCGTGCTAGAGCTAGAGTAGTTCTAGGATGGGTGACCCCCTGGGAAGTGGGGCGTCACAGTTGTAGTGAGGAAAGATTATGTATTGAGAGACTGTACACTGTTGTATTTATTGGAATTACCTCCCGGTTGAGTTCAGAGCTTGTATTTGAGGATATTGTTTTATTATTATTTTGGGAGGCGGACAGTGTTGTTTTATTTCCAGTTGTACAGTGATTGATCTTGGTTATACAGCAGATTTTTATTTATAGCTCTGATATCTGTCTAGCTACAGTACTTTTCTTGCAGGTTGGACGCTTCGCCTATGCGGATTTGGCATAGGTGGCGGATCTGTTGGCGGGCCCGGGTCGCAGTTTCGACCCCGGGGCGTGACAGATTAGAGTGGTATCAGAGCCTAGGTTGTAGGTCATGGTGGACTTAGAAACCCTAGGCTTATGGTTTGACCCTTGGTTGACTTCGTGAGAGTCGTGATTTTTAGCGAGAGTCCTGATTGAGTTTTATACTGTTGGGTTATATGTAATAATAGATCTAAATAGGGGAAAAAAACACCTAGAGGGGGGTGAATAGGTGTAAACAATAAACACTCAAATAATCATTGCGCAATAAAAACCCAATGCGGAAATATAAATGAACACGCAAGATTTTTACGTGGAAAACTCCAAACCGGAGTAAAAAACCACGGGACCGATAACACGGTGAAATCCACTAGAATTAAACACGTACAAGGTGATATACCGTACTCACAGACGACTCAACCTTTTCCATACGCTCCTAGTTGATCTTCTCCGCTCGCTCCGCAACGCGTCTCGAATCCACGATCTGCGTCCAACGCCGAATCCACGGCGTCCAACGTCGAGTCCACGACGTCTGACCGAATCCACGGTCTTCACCCAGTAGCACGCTTCGAATCCACGAACGTACCTCGCTCCGAATCCACGAGAGCGGTTGCACCTTGAATCCACAAGGCCACGCGAGTCCACGCGCCGATTTTGGGGTAAATCGTTGTTTTTGGGTGGTGATGATCCGCCGAATACTTAGATCAAAGATAGATAGGAAATACCATCTAAGTATTCATTAGTTTGATTCAACTCAAGAAGTGAGTATGAAAACCTAGAATCAAACTAATCAATATAGATGAAGAAACATAGAGTAATATCTAATGATTTCCTTTCTTCTCTATATGTGGATCTAGGGCCGTATAAGATGATATTTGATTATGATGGCTCTATGTGGATTAACCCTAGAAGAAGAATCATAGGGTCTATTTATAGGTTAGAAACCCTAGGAAGAATATAAGGATTCAAAAACTGTCATTTCTGGAAATTTTCACGACGGCGATCCGGATCGGATTAGCTGTGATCCAGATCGTCGTAACGAGTCAGCCAATTCCAGAGAAACAGGGTTCGGGATCCGGATTGTAATCCACGATCCGGATCGTTCGTGAATTTCAGCAAATTCCCATGTTCGGGATCCGGATCGAAATGGCTATGATCCGGATCGTATTTGCCAATGAACAAGTACCCTTCGGGATCCAGATTGGACTGTCTGATCCGGATCCTGAACATGTCCCATGTCCAGTTCTTGATTTTTATGCGATAAAAAATTCTTCCAAGTGTTTCTACACTACAAGAAGTATTCGGATCACCAAAAATATTTAGTTAAACTTACCTGATCCTTTTGAATTCTTCTTTCTTGAGATTGAGGTATATGATCCAAACTTCATTCATCTTCAATCTTCAAGACTTAACACTTTCACGAAATGCGCCAAAACAAAATCCTTAACAATCTCCCCCATTGGCGGTTTCGTGACAAAACACAGATCCACTAAAGAAAATTCAAAAAAGATATTTTTGTTGCTTTCACCATACAACAAAAATTTACAATGGAGATCCAATACAAGAGATAAACTCCTAAAACAGACTCTAGACTTAGACATCTGTATTCTCTGCAAAAAGAAATCATTCTTGACAAAAAGAGATCGTTAGATACCTCAAGAATATTTAGCATTCAAAACCTAACAGAGATAGAGTTTATGCTCGCCATGACATTGAGTAATTCAGATATGTAATAAGATCACAATCAAACATTGACATATCTTCTAAGCAATAAGATTCCAAATGTCATAACTTTGCTTTTTTAGTAATCAATCAACTTGTTAGTAATAATACATGTCCAAATAGTTAGTCGAATAGTTAGTAGAGACATGCAACAAATCACAAGATAAAACCAGAAGTTGTGATACTTACCTTTCACCAAAGTCAAAGTTTGTTCTAAGTTCTCACCAAAAGTTCAAAGTTCTCACAGAGTTCACAGAGTTCACTCTAAACTCTCTCCCCCTTTTTGTCAGAAACGAAGCCAAAAATTCAAAATTTAAGGAGAGTTAAAAAGTTCAAAATCAAGAAAAACCTGAGAACTAAAACTAAAAATAAAAAGAGAACATTAAAACCTAAAAACTGAACCTGCACAAAGAAAGTAAAAAAAAATGAAGTTCCTGCACAAGAGAAGGATTAAACAAACAATTCAAGCATCTGAATCTGAGTCATCCGAGGCGGAGTCCTTAGAGCTCGTGCAACCCAGCTTTTTCAAAATTCCTTTAAGCAATCCCGTAATCGTAGAACACTCTTGTTTCATCTGATGTATGTCCTTGGACATCTTTCTGAGTCCTAGAGTCATTTTGTCTTCTTCTTGTTTGAGGGAAGACTCCAGGTGACCCTTTTGGTCAATTCTTCTGGAATTGGAAGAACGTTGTGTGACGATTGACGGAGCAGTCTGTCCTTCATTCCGAGGAGATCTTCTTGGCAAAGAATGTGAGTTGTCAAGAGGTTCATTGCTTGGCACATTCTTTTTCTTTGCTTGCTGCTTAAGTATTGAGGAAGACTTCAGTAGCTTCTTGTTCTTTAGGTAAACTTTATTTTCTTCATCAATACCTTGTTGTACTTCGTCAAGAAATGTGTCCCAATCATCTTCGTCTTCTGATTCAGTGTCAATTTGAGAGATATTCCTTGGGTTCTCTTGACATGGTTCATTTATTTCAATACCTCGAGCTCGTCCAGATCGTCGAGCGAGTCTTTTTCTTTTTAGTATGGATGAAGAGGTCATTGGTGCTTTTCCTTTTTCCGTAGCAGTGGGCGGAGCCTTTTCCTTTGATGTCTTTGCACGGGATTTCCCTTTCGATGCAACAGAGGTTTTCTGTGGCGATTTTCCTGGATGTGTTTCATCATCTGACAACTCATCCCAATCGACTTCATCCTTTTTAGCCCTCTTGGGCTTGACAGTGTCTCTCGTATTTACCATAGCCGCCAGAATGAGAATGATCCACGTGATCACCATTGCTATTGGTTTCTTGAGAGAAGAAAATCCTGTGAGCAACAACTCAAGAACACGAAAAATTGTTAATTTTCAAAAATTAGAAAAATTGTACCCAAACAATCATTATCGTGTAGAGAGACTAGGAATCAAATTAGTTTTGCAAAAGGAAATTTAAAAATAGATCAATTGCATGATTTTGGAAAATTCCCATTATATGCCCTAAAACCGAATTTTCAGAAATCGAAGACCAAAAATCCGTTTATCTTGAGAATACCTAGCATATAATCAAAACTAATCTACCCAGAGTTCTTATTTCAAAAGAAATTTGATCAAAAACCATCCACAAACGAAATTGATACAAGAAATTCATCACGTTTTGAGGAGGAATAAGAAAAACTATGAAAAACCGAGATTTTGAACAATAAAACTTACTTGGAGTTGAAGAACTTGAGTTTGAAAGCTTCCAAGATGGATGAAATCTAGAGAGAGAAGCTCTGGAAACTTTGGAACAAAAGATTGGAGTAAAAGAAATCAAAACCCTTTTGTTCTATATAAAACCCTAGCCGCGATCCGGATCAGTTCATGATTGCGATCCGGATCGGCTACCCGCAGTGAAAAAACCGCGTTTGGGATCCGGATCGGCAGGTCCAATCCGGATCGTCTGCCCGCAGAAGAATATCTGCGTTCGGGATCCGGATCGGCAGATCCAATCCGGATCGGCTCCAACTTTTTCTTTAGAAAATTTCAGAGAAATTCAAGAAAAAATAGAAAAAGATTGTAAGCACTTTTGTGTATCAACTTTAAACAAAAATCATCGTTTCATACAACAAGAAATAGATTATACCAAATCTATCAATAACATCCAACAAATGAAACGAAAATTTATAAAAATTAAATCCCTTAAAGTTGAACAACTTCAATTACATCTAACTTGATCTTATGAGTAATGCCTTTATCAAATCATCAATTCGGTAAAGAAAATGAAATACAAAGATCAATAGATGTCTAACATCCCCGATAAGTTAGATAATATATCTAGTCAATTTATTGAAGAGAGTGGCTCTTTGAGCATCTTTCATTAAAAATCCCACCTTATACCAACCTTGAAATTTTGACAGAGTCAAGTATTTCAATATGCATTTTATTTAATCAAACTTGAAAAACCTTGCTTGGTATACATGTGGTAGCTGCACACAGTACTCGGACGACCGAGGTGGTAGCTCTTTCCTCCATGTGGTGGTAGTTTTCACACTCCTCATTGGGATGTAACTCTTTCCACATCTTTTGAGCATAATACTTTTTCTTTGACTCCCCCTCAATTGGCTATCAATTATTTAAGATATAAAGTAGTTAGCCAAATATTGATCTCGATTTCATACTCGACTAAACAGTCAAATAAGATAAAAACTATACCAAGAGATCATCGAGAGAGAAATTGACTTTGATCAAAACAAAGATGAGTTAATTGATATAAATGATCATTGCATCAAATGAAATATTATGATATCTAAAGCATAATAGATTTCTAAATATATAAAAGGATGCAGTTAAAGTCAATCAAACTAATGCTCAATTAATATTCTATGTCTAAGCATAGGTAATGAACAAAAACACAAAAACAAAACCTAACCTAAGCAAAAGTTTCAAAAAGAAGTTTATTTCAAGAAAAGCATTCCAATTGCTTTACGCAAATGAATAAAACGTTTTTGATCCAAAGGTTTTGTTAAAATATCAGCTAATTGATCTTCAGTTGAAATATATGACAGTTGAAGAGTATTTGATTCAACTAGCTCTCTAAGAAAAAGATATCTAAGTTCAATGTGTTTTGTTCTAGAGTGCAACACAGGGTTTTTGGAAATGTTTATAGCACTAGTGTTGTCACAAAGAATTGTTACCGAAGTTGCTGAAATCCGGAAGTCGCTCAACACACTTTTCATCCAAATGAGTTGGGTTGAACAACTACCCGCTGAAATATATTCCGCTTCGGCAGTCGAGAGTGCAATGCAGTTTTGCTTTTTACTATGCATGCAACAAGGCAATGACCAAGATAAAAACATGCACCACTCGTACTTTTCCGATCATCCACAGATCCTGCCCAATCGGCATCTGAGTATCCAATAATATCTAAGCTTGTTCCCATAGGATACCAAATTCCGAAATTTATGGTTCCTTTAATGTATCGGATGATCCGTTTCACCGCTTTCAGGTGAACCTCCTTTGGTGCAGACTGATATCTCGCGCAAATCCCAACACCAAAAGATATATCCGGGCGACTAGCCGTGAGGTAAAGTAGACTTCCAATCATACTCCGATAAAGTTTCTCGTCTACATTCTCACTAAAAGATTCACTTCCTAATCCTTTATTGCTAGTTCCCATTGGAGTTGGAAAATCTTTACAATTTCTTAGATCAAACTTTTTGACCAACTCCAAAGCATACTTGGATTGACACAAATGGATGCCTTCGTCACTCTGTTTCACTTGCAATCCAAGGAAATAAGTCAATTCGCCCATCATTGACATCTCAAATTCGCTTTCCATGGTTTCAGCGAATTTAGAAGCATCATTATCCTTCGTTGCTCCAAAAACAATGTCATCGACATAGATTTGTGCAACAATGAAGTTATTTTGATAATGCTTCACAAAGAGAGTCCTGTCAGCTCCCCCTCGAGTATAGCCCTTATCCAATAGGTGCTTTGTTAGCCTTTCGTACTATGCTCGCAGTGCTTGTTTTAAACCGTAAAGAGCCTTTTTCAAACGAAAAACATGGTTAGGTAGTTTACAGTCCACAAAACCTTTCGGTTGAGCCACATAAACTTCCTTATTTAAAAACCCATTTAAAAACGCGCTCTTAACGTCCATTTGAAATAATTTTATTTTAAAATGACAAGCTATCGCGAATAAGATACGAATGGACTCGAGTCTAGCTACAGGGGCGAAAGTTTCATCAAAGTCTATACCTTCGACTTGAGAGTAGCCTTGAGCAACTAAACGTGCTTTGTTCCTGATGATGGTACCATCTTCATTTTTCTTATTCTTGAAAATCCATTTGGTACCTATCACATTGTGTTGCTTTGGAGGCTTTGTTAATTCCCAGACTTTGTTTCGCTCAAACTGATGGAGCTCTTCCTGCATTGCTTTAATCCAGTAGTCATCCTGAAGAGCTTCATCGATGTTCTTTGGTTCGATCAAGGATACGTAGCAAGTGAATCCACAAACCAACTGTCTCCGAGTTTTGACTCCTTCTTGTGGGTCTCCAATGATGTTTGATTCAGGATGATCCTTGGAGATGCGTAACGTTTGTTGTAACGGAGTACTCGGAGGTACATGAGATGATTCCTGCACATCAGATAAACTTGAAGAACCATTAGATGCATCATTAATATTGGAAGTATTATCATGAGAAGATGCACTTACAGGAGTATCATCATCAAGAGAGATATCGAGGGTAGATTTTTCAGATGCAAAGTGAAAAGCTTCATCTACTTTAACATTTAGAGATTCTACAATCGTTTTAGATTTCATGTTAAATACCCGATATGCTCTGCTATTCGTAGAATAATCCAAAAAGATCCCTTCATCACTTCGAGAATCGAACTTACCAAGATTTTCGCGATCACGCAAAATAAAACATCGACTCCCAAAGATATGAAAGTATTTGATATTCGGTTTTCTATTAAACCACAGCTCATATGGTGTATTTAAAGTTCCTGGGTGCAAATACACTCGATTAATGACATAGACAGTGGTGTTCACAGCTTCAGCCCAAAAATGTAGCGGTAAATCCCGGTTGTGAAGCATAACACGTGCCATCTCTTGAACAACCCTGTTTTTGCGCTCGACAACACCATTCTGTTGAGGTGTATAGGGTGCTGAGAATTCATGCTTAATACCGTTTGAAGTGCAAAAGTCAATGAATTTAGAGTTAACGAATTCTCCACCTCTATCACTTCTAACACGAATGATCTTTTCATTCTTTTCAGTCATAATACGATGGCAAATCTCGTGAAAAGAATCAAAAGTATCAGTTTTCTCTTTTAAAAATGCTACCCAAGAATATCTAGAGAAATCATCAATCATCAAGAAAATATACCATTTACCTCCCAAAGATGGTTGACGAGTTGGCCCCATTAAATCCATGTGTAAAAGTTCCAAAGGCCGTTTTGTACCAACGTGGTTCAAGTTCTTGTGTGCAGTTCTGGACTGTTTTCCCTTTTGACAACCGCCTCACACAATGTTTTGTTCAAATGAAAGTTTAGGAACCCCCTTGACCACATCTTTGTTTGAAATTCTAGCAAGTTCCTTAAAATTTATGTGACCTAGCCTTTCATGCCAAAGTGTTTCATTATTCAAAGAAGCTAAGTTACAGTTTTCAGAAATTTTATTTGGAACAACATAACAATTATTTTCTGATCTAACCCGTTTTAAAAAAGAATACATGGTCCTTATCAGTTACAGTACATTCAACAGATGAAAAGTTAACTGAAAAACCATTGTCGCAAAGTTGACTTATGCTAATGAGGTTAGTCTTAAGGCCTTCTACATATAACACATTATTTAGAACCGGGCCATCTGGAATAGCTACTGTTCCTTTTCCAACAATTTTGGAAGATCGACCGTCTCCGAAAACAACGAGTCCTCCGGAGATTTTCTCAAAGTTTTGAAAACTATTTTTGTCATCGGTCATGTGACGGGAACATCCGCTATCCAGATACCAAGACGAATTATCATATGCATGCAAGGAAACATTAGTAACAAGACAAGGGTAAATTTCACCTTTGCGCACCCAAACCTTTTTGGAATGCGTCGGTAATGGTCGTGAGGTTATTCTCCTAGGTGAAGGCGTCTTGTCAGATCGATTGCTGCTCCTTGATGATGTCGTCTTGCGCGGTGAACTACCAAGGCTCTTTTCATTTGAAAAAGTTTTGCTTTGATTTTCGGGGAGGCGCCTTTTTGGTAGTCGTTGCAAGAAGTGCTTGAGTTGAGCGTTTGGCTCCCATCTTGCAATTTCTCCTTATGTGCCCTAAAATACCACAACAAAAACATACCTTAGTACTTGACGATCCCGAGGAGGATGAAGTAGGCTTGTTGTCGTTGCTTGTCGTTAGTTCCGGTGTCGGAGGAGGAGATACCGACTGGGGCACGAAAACTGTCCCAACCGAACTAAAATCGTCTTTAGTTCGATTGTATCCGAGGCCGAACTTGTTTGATTGACCAAGACCAAGAAGCTTATCCAACTTACTCCTTCCTGATGAAAAACGCTGCAAGTCATCCTTGAGTTGGAAAATGGTCTTTGTCATTTCCAGGTTATCCTGTCGAGCCTCGTTGTAGAGCTTTGAGAAGTGATCCGCTTTATCCACCAGTTTTGTATTTTCCTTCTCAAAAAAGCTCATTGGACTCTTGAAGGGAAACATTTACTTTTATCAGATTTTCCCTTTCCACTTCAAGAGCGTTTGAGAGAGAAGTTGCCCTTTTTGCTTCTTCTTCGAGATCATGCAATCTCCCTCTCAAACTCTTGTTTTGCTTAGCCACTTTCTTTGAATCCCTCAAAAGTCTGTGGTAGGCTAGAGTAAAATCTTCACCTTCCGAATTATCCGATTCGTTGTCCGTTGCAGTCTTTTCAACAGTGGAGTTGGACAATGACTCAGATGTACTTGCCATTAAGCACATGAATGGTGAAGATGTGGACGCGTGGAATGCCGTGGTGCTCTTTTCTTCATCACTTGAAGACGACTCATTTGACGTTGAGTTGTCATCCCAAGTGACGACTTGCATCGCCTTCTTCTTTGCCGGATACTTGTTGGGACACTCCGTTGCAATGTGGCCGTAGCCTCGACATTTGAAGCATTGTAGTTGTCCCTCTAAACTTTTCTTATCCTTTGAGAAGTTCTCTTGCTTTCTTGACTTGTAACTTGAAGTACCCTTGCCTTTCTTCGACTTTCCGAAGGATGAAGATTTACTTGAATTACCCCTTTGAAAGTTGCGGCGAAACTTCCTTGTCAAGAGAGCGAGTTGCTTCTCAAAGTCCTCTATAGAAAGGTTCTCGTCATCGTCTGAGGAGGATGTATCCGCGTCTTCTTCCTTAGTTGTTTTCAACGCATAACCTGAAGACTTAGAAGAGGATGCTTTTCCAGAAGAATTATTAGTAGAAAATGTCATTTCATATGTTGTAATGAACCAACTAATTCTTCTACACGCATTTCGTCCGGGTGTTTAATAGTTTCAATGGCTGTAACCTTTGGGCGAAATCGTTCAGGAAGAGTTCTTAATATCTTTCTTACAATTTTAAATTCTGGAATCTTCTCTCCCAAGTTAGCACATGAGTTTACGATATCTTGCAATCGTGTGTAATAGTCTGTGAAAGATTCATTTTCTGCCATGAAGATAGAGTCAAACTTGCTCGTAAGCATTTGCAGTTTCTGAATCTTCACGAGGTTAGTTCCCTCATGTGTAACCTGAAGAACATCCCAGATTTCTTTCGCAGTCTCACATGCCGAGACGCGAGAGAATTCAGTTTGAGATAAGGCATTAAAAATAGCATTAATTCCCGTGCCATTGTAAGAAGATGAATCAAACTCTTCCTTGGTCCATTTCGACCTAGGTTTGATGGTGCGAACATCAGCAATAATTTCAGTTGGATTAGACCATCCTAATTCAATTGATTGCCACACCCGTTCGTCGATGGAAATTAAAAAGGCTTTCATCCGTACTCTCCAGTACGCATAATTTGTTCCATCAAAGAATGGGGGTCTGTTGATGTTTCCACCTTCAACCATTGTTTACAACCCTATTCCCTCTCTGATACCACTTGTTGGGTTATATGTAATAATAGATCTAAATAGGGGAAAAAAACACCTAGAGGGGGGTGAATAGGTGTAAACAATAAACACTCAAAAAATCATTGCGCAATAAAAACCCAATGCGGAAATATAAATGAACACGCAAGATTTTTACGTGGAAACTCCAAACCGGAGGTAAAAAACCACGGGACCGATAACACGGTGAAATCCACTAGAATTAAACACGTACAAGGTGATATACCGTACTCACAGACGACTCAACCTTTTCCATACGCTCCTAGTTGATCTTCTCCGCTCGCTCCGCAACGCGTCTCGAATCCACGATCTGCGTCCAACGCCGAATCCACGGCGTCCAACGTCAAGTCCACGACGTCTGACCGAATCCACGGTCTTCACCCAGTAGCACGCTTCGAATCCATGAACGTACTTCGCTCCGAATCCACGAGAGCGGTTGCACCTTGAATCCACAAGGCCACGCGAGTCCACGCGCCGATTTTGGGGTAAATCGTTGTTTTTGGGTGGTGATGATCCACCGAATACTTAGATCAAAGATAGATAGGAAATACCATCTAAGTATTCATTAGTTTGATTCAACTCAAGATGTGAGTATGAAAACCTAGAATCAAACTAATCAATATAGATGAAGAAACATAGAGTAATATCTAATGATTTCCTTTCTTCTCTATATGTGGATCTAGGGCCGTATAAGATGATATTTGATTATGACGGCTCTATGTGGATTAACCCTAGAAGAAGAATCATAGGGTCTATTTATAGGTTAGAAACCCTAGGAAGAAGATAAGGATTCAAAAACTGTCGTTTCTGGAAATTTTCACGACGGCGATCCGGATCGGATTAGCTGTGATCCGGATCGTCGTAACGAGTCAGCCAATTCCAGAGAAACAGGGTTCGGGATCCGGATTGTAATCCACGATCCGGATCGTTCATGAATTTCAGCAAATTCCCATGTTCGGGATTCGAATCGAAATGGCTATGATCCGGATCGGATTTGCCAATGAACAAGTACCCTTCGGGATCCGGATTGGACTGTCTGATCCGGATCCTGAACATGTCCCATGTCCAGTTCTTGATTTTTATGCGATAAAAAATTCTTCCAAGTGTTTCTACACTACAAGAAGTATTCGGATCACCAAAAATATTTAGTTAAACTTACCTGATCCTTTTGAATTCTTCTTTCTTGAGATTGAGGTATATGATCCAAACTTCATTCATCTTCAATCTTCAAGACTTAACACTTTCACGAAATGCGCCAAAACAAAATCCTTAACATATACCTCTCCCAAGGGACGGGAAGAGAGATTGGCATGTTTATTCTCCTAAGTGTTTTATGTTGGGCTGCAGACAACATAACGCTGTGGAACGGGTGACATGCTTTAGACTTTCGCTGGATTGGGTCGAGCGCTGTTTTGTGTTGTTTTGTGGTTTCGTCGTGGCGAGCGGTGTCTCCCCGACGCTGGGTTTTGACCCGTGTGCATCCTGTCATAGCAGTTGAGCTTAAGCAGTTGGTTTTGGGCCGGATACCCGGATTGAGGTCAGAGAACTCCGGACCCAGATGACAGGATTGTCAGAGGCTTATCAGCGACAGAGTGAGCATCTGGTCTTGGTGACACAGTTGTCGGAGCACTGAGTAACCCCCTCCGTGCCAACGTTTAGTGCCGAGGCACCGAGGCAGGGTGGATAGTTGACGGCAGAGGAGCTGTGGGACATGATCGATCTATTGAGCCAGATTGGCAGATGATCCACCCCGACTCGTAAGACTGAGTTTGGAGCCTTTGGAGGCAGAGTCGTGGTTGGTGGTAATGTGAGTGATCAATTGAGAGCCTCCCTATGCTAGAGAGTTTTTACAGTTGTTGAACTACGCGCTCCAGATTTCGAGGGATAAGGCGCACAGGATATGTGTGACTGGGAGTGGATTGCGCCCTGATAGCTTTCAGTTTAGTTAGTCCCTCAGTTACGGATTATTGACGCCTCGATGGTGTAGGCATTGTATATGGAGCTTGGCGCTGCAGTTCCTTTGGACAGGGATCTGCCGCTAGAGGTGAGTTCGGGATATTGTCGCTTGGCGCTGGGTGATGGAGGACAGATCGGCCGGCAGAGGCATTTCTGATTTCTTTTTCCAGGGATAACGAGTTCTCGAGATGCCGGAGATCGGGTGGGACCCCGATGGCAGCATTAGTATCGATTTGGGAGTGGCGCAGCGGTAGCGTGGATTTGTTATTTGCGGAGGACCGTATTCGTCGCCTCAATGTGATCAGAGACAGAGGTCGTGCTTCCCTTGTGGATAGTCCTGATTTTCAGGCAGATTGAGCGACAACCACTTGCTTTGAGCGGATGAATCTGTGTCGCCCGGTTGGAGGGCGCCACGGTAGTGGATCGAGTGTCGCAGGTGGGATTTCACCACAACAGTCAGAGTTAGAGCATGTTTCATTCTTGCCTGGACTAAAGCAGATTTGTTTACCAACTGCACTAGAGGTACAGGTTCCCTGTGGTGTTGTTGTGCATGTGGAGGAGGTTTTTGGATCATGTCCAGTGCGGCCGAGACGCGAGCTACCGGCAGAATTATTGGAAATTGTAGCAATTCGGTGTTTCGATCTTGTGCTTGAGATTGATTTGCACAATGCCACGGAATGTTTGACTGCGGCGAGAGAGGACGTTGATCTTTGGCAAGGTGGACAAGAGAAGGCTTGCTTGTTGAGATTGTTAGAGCACACAGGTTTTAGCGACGTGTGAGAATGCTTACGGCGGCACCGGGACTCAGGATATCCTTGTTGCACATGAGATCCCGGGTGTGATTTCACTCAGCTGTTGATAATGCCGCCGGTTAGGGAGATAGAGATTGCCTTGGACGTGGTTCGGGGAACCACGCCACCCTCGACAGCACCTCATTGGATATCGCCTGTAGAGCTGGGAGAGCTGATGGTGCAGTTGTAGGATCAGAGGGATCGAGGGGTCTGTTTGACCTGGTGCCACGCCGTTGGTATACGGCGGTGATGCCACGCCGTTGGTAAACGGTGGTGATGCCACAGCGTTGATACACGACTGTGAGGGTCCTTTTATGGTTCGATGTAGACAGGTCCGGGTGGTATCTAGGACCTTTTGATGGAGTTATACTCCGGCTGTTAGTGTCAGCCCCGAGTGTAACCCAGAAACCGGGCTCGCCAACAGATCCGCCGTGCACACGAAATTTTCCATGTACACGAAGCGCTGGTAACTGCTCAGATAAATAAATAATATAATAAAAGAGCATAAACAGAGCTGAACTAATAGAACTAAAAGTAATCTCAGACTGAATAAACTACAAACTGAAATAAAAGTACATATACTCCCAGCTCACCATAAAGATACAACCAGCTGGCCAAAGCCAGACCCAAAAGTAAACTACTGAAGTCTGAGATACAAACGTGGGTACATAAAAACCTCGCTAATCTCTCGCTCGGGGTAGATGATCTAGCTAGTCGTGCGATCCTCTTACCTCGATCTGCCGCTGAAGGCCCAGCAGCTCCCACGATGACTCTGCAAAACAAAGGGGAAAAGGACAGAAAACAACAATGGGGTGAGAACTACTAGATAAACCAGTAGCCTCCCCTAGTGGGTTAAAACCTCTAATGCTGACGCATCCACTAGGAATAAAGAGGCAAAAGAAAAGAACAGTGGTATGCAATATGGACTGGGAAAAGGAACTACCACTACTATGCCTCTAAATGCAGTGCCAAAAGATAACTGTATATATATATGCAACTATAAAGATGACTGCCCAAAGAAACCGAATCAGAGGGCCAGGAAATACTGGCACTGCCTGCTCTGTCATCACTCACAACTCACCAACTGACCGGGCACCCATCACGGTCAAAAAGCCTACTCTGGAGTGGCACTCGAGGGGAGCGACCCACACGAGTAAAGTATCTCTATATCAATCATCTCTGTAGCTGATTCTCACAATAGCAGGATTGGATCATGACTTGATCAAAGTGGGAAACTCCATCCACTAATGCAACCCCGATCCCCAATCTGATGTGATAATAACATCCGGCCAACCGCCCAAAATCCGCGGTCACCGCTGAACCCATAACCCCCAATCTGATAAGGTAAAAACATCTGGTCAACCGCCCTAACATCCGCGGTTGCCACTATACCCCACAATCCCCGAAGACAAGTCCAAACTGTCCCAGACAATACTATCTCAAATCCCGATCAGACTCGAGCATCATGCATCGATAGAGAAGAAATAACAATAAAATATGTTTTTCCTAAGTCAAATCCCATAATATAGTGCTGCAGTAAAATAGTGGCCTAACCAGTTGTCCAAATAAGCATGCAAGTGTTCTCTTTAAAAGCATTTAAAAAGTGACTAAAGTTCATGTAAAGAATCAATTAAAATATTATAGGGTATTTATTTGCATGCGGTTTAAGATATAGCAATTGTCCAACTTGCTGTCCCAGATTTATCACATAGAAGCTATCACTTAATTTAGGGGGGCCAATGCATAGGCTCATATACCACAAGTTACTATCATATTTGTAATGGGAAACTCTACTATTCCTAGTGTGCAAGTCAACAAAGAGGGAAACGCAACCACCCACCTCGAAAAGCGTGCACAAAACACCAAAAAATACCCGCTATCCTCTAAGCACACCGTCAGCTGAAACAGTATCCTACAACATCACACAAGTGTACACGGGTGTAAAAAACTTACAAGTCCCAATACGTATTTGCTGTTTTTAAAATCAGCACGCAAAACGAGGAGTTTCACCTCTGTCCCGCGCTAGCTCCAAAAATCCAAAAAAATCACGGTTGTGTTCTCGCGAAATGTAGCCCAAAATCGACTCTTGAATCGCCTCGATCAGATATTCCTACACTGAGAAACAATTCGTCGAGGTCGCCGCTGCCAAAAGCCCAAACAGCAAAAGAGGGGTCAAAACACCTCGGGAAGCGTGCCAAGGAATCAGAATCAGAGAAACCATCAACACGGGAAAACGAAGCCCTACCTCTTAGGAAACAGCGGCGAAGAAATCAGTCAGAAAAAGACTCCTGTGCTGTGCAGGGGACTCTTCCGACTGAAATACGCGATTAACGGGGCCGAAAATGGGGAAAACCGGAGGCACCTGTAAAATCCGGATCGCTGTTGTCGATCTTCCGAAAAATCTGGGAAGCACCACGAGTAGAAAAAATCTCTGAGGAACAAACTTCTCTAAAGGACCTCTCCTCTCATCTCTCTCTATCTCTCAGAAAAGCCAGGGGGGAGAAAAAGGAGGGGAGGGGGCTATTATAGGCCCACTAACAAAACATTTCAGAAATGCCAATAAGTCCCAGATTCGG
>JAQNDB010001633.1:0-46651 GCA_029204045.2 Tillandsia leiboldiana | reverse complement strand
AAACGAATTTCTAGTTGACTGCAGTCTCCGCCATGCATATTGCATTCACGACAGTTTGCCACAAACTCGTTTGTTAAACTTCTCCCTTTCAAGTAATTTGTCCCTGTCATGCGGACTCCATCCCAGGACCTCTCAAATTAGATGTTGGAGTTATTTTTAGTCTTGTCCCTCGGACTGTCGTATAAAACTCCATGGTCCCTTTTCAATGTCTGAAGCTGCACTGCGTTGGTATAGAAGGTCCTTACCAGATGCAAACAATACCCAAGAGTTTCAGGAAATTAACACACTTGATAGAGATCAGCTTGTTCAAATAGATTCCGAAACTGGAGAACGATCTCGAAGAGCTCCAATGTTAACGTGTCGTTCCCTAATTACATTCTCTGTTCTCAAAAGCTTTCAGTCGATCTATGTAATCGGCACGTGTTCCTCTGGAGGTGGTGCATCATATGCCTTTGTTTTTCAACTCAATCCCTCGCTCCGTCTCGGCATCCGTCGAGTACTCTTTTCTCTTCATTGAATAGGATGTTGTCGGCATTGGAGCTTTGCCTTTCTCCGCAGTAGTAGGCGCTTTCGTTGCCTTGATGTAGCTGCTGGGTTTCCCTTTCGAGGCAGTCCGCCGTAGCATGCGCTGTCCCTCCCTCCATAAGTTCATCCCAGTCAACAGATTCTCGCCTCGTAGTCGTCCACAAGACATACTCACCCTTTTTCTGAGTTTTCTTGCCTCTTTTCAGTTTATTTGTTCGCTCATGTATGTACCATTGCACAAGAAGCACTATAATCCACGCAAAAGCCATCTTGCTAGTGCCTTAGTACATGAGAAACCTGCGAGCAAGAACTCAAGAACACGAAAAATTGTTTAAATTTTTAAAAATTTTAGAAAATTGTACCCAAACAATCATTATCGTGTAGAGAGACTAGGAATCAAGTTAGTTTTGCAAAAGAATTTTAAAAATAGATCAATCCATGATTTACAAAAATTCTTATATATGCCCTAAACCGAATTTTTTGAAATCGAAACATAAAAATCCGTTAATCAAGATAATACCAAGCATATAACAAAACTAATCTACTCAGAGTCTTATTCAAAAGAAATTTGATCAAAAACCACTAGAACGAAATTCGAATCAGATTTCATCACGTTTTGAAGAACAATGCAAAACCATTGAAAGATTGAGTTTTTGATCAAAAAACTTACTTGAATCCGAAGAACTTGAGTTTGAAAGGCTCCAATCTTTGAATTTAGAGAGAGAAACTCTGGAGACTTGGAAACAAAAGCTTGAGGTAAAATAAAATCAAACCCTTTTGTTTCATATAAACCCTAGCCGCGGTCCGGATCGGAGCAAGAATCTGTCCGGATCGGCTACCCGCAGAGAAATACTGCGTTCGGGATCCGGAACGGATTTTCCAGTCCGGATCGGCTCCAACTTTTTCTTCAGAAAAATTTAGAAAAATTTCAAGAAATTCGAAAAAGTTGTAAGCACTTTTGCATGTCAACTTTAAACAAAAATCATCGTTTCATCAAAAGAAATAGATTATGCTAAATCTATCAATAATATCCAAGTAATGAAACGAAATTTATAAAAATTAAATCCTTAAAGTTGAACAAGTTCAAAAACATCTAACACGATCTTATGAGTAATGCGTTTATCAAATCATCATTTGGTAAAGAAAATGAAGCCAAAGATCAATAGATGTTTGAAATCCAAATAATTAGATAATATATCTAGTCAATTTATTGTAAGAGAGTGGCTCTTTGAGCATCTTTCAATAAAAATCCCCACCTATACCAACCTTGGAATTTGACAGAGTCAAGTATTCCAAAAAGCATTTATCTAATCAACAAGAAAACCATGCTTGTATACATGTGGTAGCTGCACACAGTACTCGGACGACCGAGGTGTAGCTCTTTCCTCATGTTGGTGGTAGTTTTCACACTCCTCATTGGATGTAACTCTCTTTCCACATCTTTTGAGCATAAATATTTTAATAAACTCCCCCTCAATTGGCTATCAATTATTAAAGATAGAGTATTCAACCAAAAATTGATCTCGAGTTCATACTTACTCAATTTTCAAATAAGATAAAACTATACCAAGAGATCATTTGAGAGAGAAATTGACTTTGATCAATAAAAATGAACTAATTGATATAAAGATCATTGCATCAAATGAATTATCATGATATCCAAACCATAATAAATTTCTAAATATATGAAAGGATGCAGTAAAGTCAATTATACTAATGCTCAATTAATGTTCTATGAACAAGCATAGATAAAGAACACAAACACAAACAAAACCTAACCTAAGCATGGTTTCAAAAAGTGTTATTTCAAAGAAAGCATTCCAATTGCTTTACGCAAATGAATAAACGTTTTTGATCCAAAGGTTTTGTTAAAATGTCAGCTAATTGATCTTCAGTTGAAATATAAGAAATTTGAAGAATACTTGATTCAACTAGCTCTCTTAGAAAATGATATCTAAGTTCAATGTGTTTTGTTCTTGAGTGCAACACAGGGTTTTTAGAAATATTTATAGCACTAGTGTTGTCACAAAGAATAGTTACCGAAGACGCAGGAATTCGGAAGTCGCTCAACACACTTTTCATCCAAATGAGTTGGGTTGAACAACTACCTGCTGAAATATATTCCGCTTCGGCAGTCGAGAGTGCAATGCAGTTTTGCTTTTTACTATGCCATGCAACTAGACAATGGCCAAGATAAAAACATGCACCACTCGTACTTTTCCGATCATCCACTGATCCTGCCCAATCGGCATCTGAATATCCTATTATGTCAAGAGTTGTTCCCATAGGATACCAAATTCCGAAATTCAGTGTTCCTTTGACGTACCGGATGATCCTTTTCACCGCTTTCAGGTGAACCTCCTTTGGTGCTGATTGATATCTCGCGCAGATCCCAACACTAAAGGATATATCGGGCGACTAGCCGTGAGGTAGAGTAGACTTCCAATCATGCTGCGATAAAGCTTCTCGTCTACACTTTCACTAAGAGATTCACTTCCTAATCCCTTGTTGCTAGTTCCCATAGGAGTCGGAAAATCTTTAGAATTTTCTAATCCGAACTTTTTCACCAACTCCTTGCATACTTGGATTGGCACAGATGGATGCCTTCTTCATTTTGTTTCACTTGCAATCCAAGAAAGTATGTTAGTTCGCCCATCATGACATCTCAAATTCGCTTTCCATGGTTTCAGCGAATTTAGAAGCATCATTATCCCTTGTTGCTCCAAATACAATGTCATCGACATAGATTTGTGCCACAATAAAGTTATCCTGATAATGCTTCACAAAGAGAGTCCGATCTGCTCCCCCTCGAGTGTAGCCCTTTTCCAAAAGGTGCTTTGTCAACCTTTCGTACCATGCTCGCGGTGCTTGTTTTAGACCGTAAAGAGCCTTTTTCAAACGAAAAACATGGTTAGGTATTTATGGTCAATGAAACCTTTCGGTTGAGCCACATAAACTTCCTCGTTCAAAAACCCATTTAAAAAGCGCTCTTAACGTCCATTTGAAAGAGTTTGATTTTAAAATGACAAGCAATCGCGAAAAATACGAATTGACTCGAGACGAGCTACCGGGGCGAACGTCTCATCAAAGTCTATACCTTCATTTGTGAATAGCCCTGAGCAACTAGGCGTGCTTTGTTTCCTGATGATGGTACCATCCTCATTTTTCTTATTCTTGAAAATCCATTTAGTACCAATCACGTTGTGTTGCTTCGGAGGCTTCGTTAGTTCCCAGACTTTGTTTCTTTCGAACTGATGGAGCTCTTCCTGCATTGCTTCAATCCAGTAATCATCCTGAAGAGCTTCATCGACGTTCTTTGGTTCTATCATGGAGACGTAACATGCGACTCCACAAACCAATGTCTCCGAGTCCTGACTCCTTCTTGTGGGTCTCCAATAATGTTTGATTCTGGATGATCCTTGGAGACGTAGCGTTTGCGGTAACGGAGTACTCGGAGGTACGTGTGATGATTCCTGCATATCAGATAAACTAGAAGAACCATTAGATGCATCAACATTATCGGAAGAATTATTATGAGAAGATGCATTTATAGGAGTATCATCATCAAGAGACATATCAGGGGTAGATTTATCAGATGCAAAATGAAAAGCTTCATCTACTTTAACATTAATAGATTCTACCATCGTTTTAGATTCGAGGTTAAATACCCGATATGCTCTACTATTTGTAGAATAACCCATGAAAATCCCTTCGTCACTTCGAGAGTCAAACTTTCGAAGATTTTCGCGATCACATAAAATGTAACAGCGACTCCCAAAGATACGAAAATATTTGATATTCGGTTTTCTACAAAACCATAGCTCATATGGTGTATTTAAAGTTTCCGGGCGCAAATACACTCAATAATAATGTAGACCGCGGTGTTCACTGCTTCAGCCCAAAAATGTAACGGGAGTTTCCGGCTGTGAAGCATAACACGCGCCATCTCTTGTACAACCCTGTTTTTGCGCTCGACCACACCATTCTGCTGAGGTGTATAGGGTGCAGAGAATTCATGTTTTATGCCGTTGGAAGTGCAAAAATCAATGAATTTAGAATTGATGAATTCTCCACCTCTATCACTTCGAACACGAACGATCTTTTCATTTCTCTCAATCATAATACGATGACAAATCTCATGAAAAGAATCGAAAGTATCCGCTTTCTCTTTAAAAAATGTTACCCATGAATATCTAGAGAAATCATCAACCAAAAAAAATGTACCATTTACCTCCCAAACTGGTTGACGAGTCGGCCCCATTAAGTCCATGTGCAGTAATTCTAAAGGCCGATTGGTACCCACGTGGTTCAAGTTCTTGTGTGCAGCCCTTGATTGTTTTCCTTTTGACAACCTCCACACACAATGTTTTCTTTGAAAGAAAGTTTAGGAACCCCCTTAACCACGTCTTTATTCGAAATCCAAGCTAGTTCCTTAAAAATTTATGTGACCTAGTCTTTCATGCCAAAGAGTTTCATTATCCAAAAAAACTAGGTTATAATTTTCAGAAATTTATTTGGAACTACATAGCAATTATTTTCAGATCTAACCCCTTTCAAAAAGAATAGTTGGTCCTTATCAGTTACAATACATTCTACAGAAGAAAAGTTAACTGAAAAACCATTATCACATAATTGGCTAATGCTAATGAGGTTAGTCTTAAGGCCTTCAACAAATAAAACATTGTTCAAAACCGGCCTTCTGGAATAGTGATTGTTCCTTTTCCAATAATTTTAGAAGAACGACAGTCTCCGAAAACTACAAGTCCTCCGGAGGTTTTCTCTAAAGTTTGAAAACAATGTTTGTCACCGGTCATATGACGGGAACACCCACTATCCAGATACCAAGACGAATTGTCATAAGCATACAAAGAAGTATGAATGACAAGACAAGGGAAGATTTCACCTTTGCGTACCCAAACCTTTTTTTGGAGTGCGTCGGCAATGATTGTGAAGTTATTTTCCTTGGCAAAAGCGTCTTGTTTGATTGATCGCTTTTCTTTGATGTTGTCGTCTTGTGGGGTGAACTACCAATGTTCTTTTCCTTTGAAAAATTCTCCTTTGATTTCTGGGGAATGAACGCGTTGGTAGTTGTTGCAAGAGGTGCTTGATTTGCACGTTTTGCTCCAATCTTGCAATCTCTTCTTATGTGCCCTGCAAAACCACAACGAAAACATACCTTTGAACTTGACGAACCCGAAGTAGGTGAGGTAGGCTTGTTGTCATTGTATGCGTGAATTCCGTCGTCGGAGGAGGAGATACCGACTGGGGCACAAAAACTGTCTTACTCGAACTAGGACTGTCTCCAGTTCGATTGTATCCAAGGCCCATGCGATTTGTTTGACCAAGACCAAGCATCTTATCCAACTTGCTCCTTTTAGAAGAAAATCGCTTTAGATCATCCTTAAGTTGGAAAATGGTCTTCGTCATTTCCATTTTTTCCTGTCGAGCCTCGGAGTAGAGCTTCAAGAAGTAACTTGCTTTATCCACCATTTTACGTGCTCCTTCTCGAAATGCTCATTTGTCTCTTGAAGTGAAACATTTACTTTGATAAGTTATCCCTTTCCACTTCAAGACCGTTTGAGAGAGAAGTTACCCTTTCTACTTCTTCTTCGAGATCCTGCAATCTCCCTCTCAAACCCTTGTTTTGCTTTGCCAGTTTCTTTGAATCCTTTAAAAGTTTATGGTAGGCAAAAGCAAGTCTTCACCTTCGGAATTACTCGATTCGTCGTCCGTTGCATTCTTTTCAACTTGGGAGGAGTTGGACAATGAATCGAATGTACTTGCCATAAAGCACACGAAGGGTGAAGTTGTGGACGCGTGGAATGCCGTTGCGTTGTGTTACGGAATTTGAGTTGGCGTAGTTTCGTGAAAGTATCAAGTCTTGAAGATTGAAGGTGAAGAAAGTTGGATCATTTAACTCAATCTCAAGAAAGAAGAATTCAAAAGGATCAGGTATGTTTAACTAAAGATTTTGTGTGATCCGAATACTTCTTGTAGTGTAGAAACACTTGGAAGAATCTTTCATTGCATAAAAATCAAAAACTGGACTTGGGACATGTTCAGGATCCGATCAGGTTGTTCGATCCGGATCCCGAAGGTGGTTCGTTCATACACCAGTTCAATCCGGATCGTAGCCTCTCTTGATCCGGATCCCGAACACTGAGTTTACCATCTTCCTTGAACGATCCGGATCAGGCTTCGCAATCCGGATCCCGAACGTTGATGTTTGGTGAACTGTATGAACGATCCGGATCAAGCACTTCGATCCGGATCCCGAACCTTCGTTTCTCTGGAATTGCCTGACTCGTTACGACGATCCGGATCACAGCTAATCCGATCCGGATCGCCGTCCGTAAAATTTCCAGAAATGTTAGGTTTTTTATTCTTATCTCCTTCCTAGGGTTCTTGTAGAGTTATAAATCCCAAAGGATCTAAATAGGTACTATCAAACAACTAGAGGGGGGGTGAATAGGTGTAATACTTAAAAACTCAATCTCAGTGCAAAATAAAAACCAATGCGGAAAATAAAAACAGCACACCGAGATTTACGTGGAAACTCCAATCCAGGAGAAAAACCACGGGACCAACACGCAATAACAATCCACTAAGAATAGAAGAATAACAAGGTGATTACCGACTCCACGGACTCAACCCCTCCTTCAGCTTCTTCGGACCTTGCGCTGACCGGTTGGATATCCACGCAATAACAATCCCTAAGAAAAGAAGAATAACAAGGTGATTACCGTCTCCACGGATTTAACCCCTCCTTCAATTTCTTGGACCTCGCGCTCCACCGATTTTGCACGTCCACTGCACACGTTCGAATCCACGAACGCACGCTTCGAATCCACGAAACGCCTTTAGCACACCGAATCCACGATGCCACGTCGAATCCACGACGCAAACTCAGTCGATAAGAATATTGACTTCGATGGTGATCCTTTGCTTAGATTCTCATTGAGGAACCGTAGAAGAAATCTCTAAGCAAAGATTAGATCAATTCGACAAAAGATATGTTCTTGAAAGAACCATCGAATTGACCTAAAAGAGGCTATAAAGAAGAACGATAAAAACCTAGCCTCTAGGGTTGCTCTCAAGTGTTTTATAAATTGATCGGCCGTAGCTCCCACGTTTTTGAGAAACCCTAAATGTCTATTTATAGTTTAGAAACCTTTGGAAAGAGATAAGAATCAAAAACATACCTTATCTGGAAATTTTCAGGACGGCGATCCGGATCGGATTTACTGCGATCCGGATCGTCGTAACGAGATTGACGATTCCAGAAAACCAAGGGTTCGGGATCCGGATTGCAATGCCCGATCCGGATCGTTCATACAAATCAGCAAACCCCATTCGGGATCCGGATCGGAATTGCATGGATCCGGATCGAATTGTATGAACAACAACCTTCGGGATCCGGATTGTTGGCTCTGATCCGGATCCTGAACATGTCCGAACACCAGTTTTTGATTTTTATGCAATTAAAAGTTCATCCAAGTGTTTCTACACTATAAGAAAGTATTCGGATCACCACAATTATTTAGTTAAACATACCTGATCCTCTTGAATACTTTCTTCTTGAGATTGATGTAACTGATCCACAATTCTTCAACTTCAATCTTCAAGACTCAAGACACTGAGTGTCAACTTGAGCTCTTGTTGAATCTTCTCTAAGTCTTTGATTGCTGATTGACAATTTGATCCCTTTAAGACTCCGACTCAACTCACTGACTTGACTCACGAAATATGCCAATACCAAAATGCCGTAACAATCTCCCCCTTTGGCAATTTCGTGACAAAACCCAAAAATACATAAAAGCGCTCAAGTCACTCATCCTTAAACCAAAAAGTCGAAATTCAATTGTTACACCAAAACATGGAGTTTTCTTGCGTGAAAGAGCCATAAATTACCAAATTACATGTGAACCAAACAGTCCTAGAACATACTCTATGACTTAGGACTTGGAGTCTTCAAAGTGATGTATTCCTGCAAAACAAAACTCCAAACGAAATCAAACGTTAGTCCTTAGAAATTACAATCCTACATTTGATCCGTCTTCCTTTTGTTCTTTGTTTTTCTGCTCTTTCAATTTTTTCTTTGTCTCCCCCTATCTTGAGCATCTCTGTTCTCCCCCTTTGTGATACGATCATCATTTTCCGTTCTCCCCCATTTTTCCATTTTCGTTTCGTTTATCCTCTCTTGATGATCTTATCTCCGTCATTTCTCTTCTCCCCCTTTTTGTCACAAATTGTCAAACAGTGAACTACTAGACACAAAGGAAATTACAAACAAAATTAGTTCATGGAGAAGGAGAGATAAAAGCTCAGTTCTGGTATATAACAAAAATGCAGATTTCGTACCGTACCAAGAAAGCAAAAATCAAATAATTTCTTGAAACAAAATCCAGATTTTGAAATAATTGAATTACCGATTTGTATTCCATCAAGAAAACAATTTAAGTGCTTGAAAATAATATGAGATCACATAGATGTCATTCAATCCAATTAATTTACAAAAATTAAAAAAGATTTACTCCGAAATCATGAAAATAAAGGTAAAACATTATAAAACCGTTTTTCATGTTATATTCATCAAACACAAGTCATCAAAAATAATCTTGAGATCCAAAGTCTATCAAGATGTAACGGATGTACAAAGATGACTTACAGAGATTTCCAAATGACATCAATTTGATTTCTTACCCTTTCAAATTTGAGATAAGCACTAAAATACCTAAGGGAGGCTCTTGAGCATCTTTCAACTATCCCACCTTATACCAACCAGGAGATTATTCAAAATATAAGAGCTTTGCATATAAATCTCCAATGCTTCAACTAAAGATTTTCTCATAAAATACTATCAAGCATCCATAACATGTGGTAGCTTCACACACAAACCGGACGACCGGGGTGGCAGCTCTTTCCAGCATGTGGTGGTAGTTTTCACACTCCTTTCGGATGTAACTCTTTCCACATCTTTTGCAAATTATTTCAATACCCTTGTAAGAATGCAATCTCTTACGTGAAAGAATTATATCCCAAATTTTAGTCTATCGGTTGTCTCACGTTATCACAATGAATTCACACAACCGAGATAGATTAAGCATCTAAAGATCACACATGATTTCTAAAATTTGATGCTTATAAAATCAAAAACTCCTATAATGAAGTATCTTCAAGATTATGATTAAGGAGTAAAGTTGATAATCCAAATAAAATTAATTTGGAGTGAATAAAAGTGAAGCCCTTTTTATTCAATGCACTTGTTCAGTAAAAACCCTTTTGTTCAAAAACAAAGTATAAAAACGAAGAGCATTGAGAAACATGTAATGCAAAGATTAAGAAAAATATGAAAGGAAAACTAATCAAAGCATTACATACAGTCATAAGCTATTTAGAACTTAAGACAAGGAAAGATATCACCTTTCCGAATCCAAAATCGCTGGATTTTGGGTTGTCTTGATTCGTTGTGGCCGGGGGTTGTCCGCTTTGACTGTTGATCCACCTTAGGTCTTTGCCTTGCAATGATCCACTTGTATGATTGATGATGTGGCTCGGACCTTTGATGGATTGAGTGAACTCTTTTGACTTGATGTGTCTTTTGAGTCCGTTGAGTCCCGCTCCGTAGATGAAGTTGCCGAAGGATTTTCTTTCTCTTTTTCGGGCAATTCTTCACCAAATGTCCTTCAAGTCCACATAGGTGACAAGTTCTTCCTTTCAATTTCATTGTGGAACTTGAAGCATTCACAGTTTGGTTCTTTTTGAATCCCAAACCAACCTTGCTTGTTTGACCTAATCCGGACATACATTCAAGTTTCTTGGAACCGGTTGAAATCCTTTGTATGTCGGATTTAAGTTGATGAACTTGCTTGGTCAATGCTTGATTGGTGACATGTATTTCCTCAAACTGCTTTTCAAGAAAATCAATCTTGTTAATATGGGAATTAACGACCGTTTCCGATTGATTTATCTTTTCTTGGAGGATTTTATTATTATCCAATAAAAGCTCTCGTTCCTCCTCGAGATCATGAAGTTTGATCTTTAAAGCATGATTCTCGTCTTGATCTTCAAGTCGTTGCTTTCTCAACTTCTTGATATGTTTGGCCATCTTCTTAGATTCCGCAAGAAAGTTGTTGATATGCCTCAACGAGTTTCTTCCTCGTCCGACTCCCCCTCACTTGATGACTCTCCGCCGGTTGTTGATGTTTCATACAAAATCAAAGGAGTAGAGTTAGTGACTAATGATGATAAACAATTATTAGAAGAGGGAAAATGAGAGGCATGAGAAGCAACGATTTTTTCCTCTTTACTTGAGGTTGATTCATTAGAAGTAAAATCGTCCCAAGTTTTCGCTTGCAAAGCCTTCTTTTTATATAATTTCGGAGTAGGACAATCCGTTGAAATATGGCCGTAGCCTTTGCATCTATAACATCGGATTTCCCCTTCGAATTCATCTTTTTCCTTAGAAGGTTTTGCAAGGAATTTGAGGTTAGAGGATTTAGAACCCGATGATCCTTTAGATGGTTTCGTGGATGAAGATCCATCGGTTCGATTCTTCCAAATTTCCGACGAAATTTCTTTGTGATCCGCGCCAATTGTTCTTCAAAATCGGCAAAAGAGATTTCATCGTCGGAACTCGATTCGCTATCTTCTTTCTTTGTGGATTTGAATGCAATACCTGTAAGCTTAGAAGAAGACTTGGAAGAAACTTGATTAGTAGGAAAAGTCAATTCATAGTTTGCAAAGCACCTACTAATTCCTCAACACTCATCTCATCCGGATGACTAACGGTTTCAATGGCGGTAACCTTTGCCCTAAACCGTTCCGGAAGAGTCCGAAGTATCTTTCTTACAATTTTCGACTCCGGGATCTTTTCTCCTAGATTAGCACATGTATTAATTACATCTTGAAGTCTAGTGTAATAATCTGTAAACAATTCATGCTCTTCCATATGAATAGAGTCAAATTGACTTGTAAGCATCTGGAGCTTTTGAATTTTTACAAGATTAGTACCCTCATGTGTAATTTTGAGAATATCCCAAATTTCCTTCGCGGTTTCACACGCGGAAATTCTTGTAAATTCAGTCGAGGAAAGAGAGTTAAATAAAGCGTTCATACCTTTCCCATTGTAAGAAGATCTTTCAAATTCCTCTTTGGACCATCTAGAGCGAGGTTTTGGGGTAGTAGAATTTCCTACTTCCTCAACAGGATGCACCCAACCGCATTCCACGGATTGCCATACTCGCTCATCAATTGCGATGAGAAAAGCTCTCATCCGCACTTTCCAATAAGCATAATTAGTCCCATCAAAAAGAGGAGGTCTATAAATATTACCACTTTCACCCATCATGATAGATAACCTAAAACCCGCTCTGATACCAATTGTAGAGTTATAAATCCCAAAGGATCTAAATAGGTACTATCAAACAACTAGAGGGGGGGTGAATAGGTGTAATACTTAAAAACTCAATCTCAGTGCAAAATAAAAACCAATGCGGAAAATAAAAACAGCACACCGAGATTTACGTGGAAACTCCAATCCAGGAGAAAAAACCACGGGACCAACACGCAATAACAATCCACTAAGAATAGAAGAATAACAAGGTGATTACCGACTCCACGGACTCAACCCCTCCTTCAGCTTCTTCGGACCTTGCGCTGACCGGTTGGATATCCGCGCAATAACAATCCCTAAGAAAAGAAGAATAACAAGGTGATTACCGTCTCCACGGATTTAACCCCTCCTTTAATTTCTTGGACCTCGCGCTCCACCGATTTTGCACGTCCACTGCTCACGTTCGAATCCACGAACGCACGCTTCGAATCCACGAAACGCCTTTAGCACACCGAATCCACGATGCCACGTCGAATCCACGACGCAAACTCAGTCGATAAGAATATTGACTTCGATGGTGATCCTCTGCTTAGATTCTCATTGAGGAACCGTAGAAGAAATCTCTAAGCAAAGATTAGATCAATTCGACAAAAGATATGTTCTTGAAAGAACCATCGAATTGACCTAAAAGAGGCTATGAAGAAGATCGATAAAAACCTAGCCTCTAGGGTTGCTCTCAAGTGTTTTATAAATTGATCGGCCGTAGCTCCCACGTTTTTGAGAAACCCTAAACGTCTATTTATAGTTTAGAAACCTTTGGAAAGAGATAAGAATCAAAAACATACCTTATCTGGAAATTTTCAGGACGGCGATCCGGATCGGATTTACTGCGATCCGGATCGTCGTAACGAGATTGACGATTCCAGAAATACCAAGGGTTCGGGATCCGGATTGCAAGGTCCGATCCGGATCGTTCATGTAATTCAGCAAAGTCCCATGTTCGGGATCCGGATCGGAATGGCCTAGGATCCGGATTGAAATTGCCAATGAACAAGTACCCTTCGGGATCCGGATTGCAAGATCTGATCCGGATCCTGAACATGTCCCATGTCCAGTTTTTGATTTTTATGCAAATAAAAGTTCATCCAAGTGTTTCTACACTATAAGAAAGTATTCGGATCACCACAATTATTTAGTTAAACATACCTGATCCTCTTGGATACTTTCTTCTTGAGATTGATGTAACTGATCCACAATTCTTCAACTTCAATCTTCAAGACTCAAGACACTGAGTGTCAACTTGAGCTCTTGTTGAGTCTTCTCTAAGTCTTTGATTGCTGATTGACAATTTGATCCCTTTAAGACTCCGACTCAACTCACTGACTTGACTCACGAAATATGCCAACACCAAAATGTCGTAACAATCTCCCCCTTTGGCAATTTCGTGACAAAACCCAAAAATACATAAAAGCGCTCAAGTCACTCATCTTAAACCAAAAAGTCGAAATTCAATGTTATCACCAAAACATTGATTTTCTTTGCGTGAAAGATCCAATAAATACAAAATTACATTTGAACCAAACAGTCCTAGAACATACTCTATGACTTAGGACTTGGAGTCTTAAAGTGATGTAATTCCTGCAAAACAAAACTCCAAACGAAATCAAACGTTAGTCGTTAGAAATTACAATCCTACATTTGATCCGTCTTCCTTTTGGTTCTTTTGTTTTTCTGCTCTTTCAATTTTTTCTTTGTCTCCCCCTATCTTGAGCATCTCTGTTCTCCCCCTTTGTGATACGATCATCATTTTCCGTTCTCCCCCATTTTTCCATTTTCGTTTCGTTTATCCTCTCTTGATGATCTTATCTCCGTCATTTCTCTTCTCCCCCTTTTTGTCACAAATTGTCAAACAGTGAACATACTAGACAAAAGGAAATTACAAACAAAATTAGTTCATGGAGAAAGAGAGATAAAAGCTCAGTTCTGGTATATAACAAAAATGCAGATTTCGTACCGGTACCAGAAAGCAAAAATCAAATAATTTCTTGAAACAAATCCAGATTTTGAAATAATTGAATTACCGATTTGTATTCCATCAAGAAAACAATTTAAGTGCTTGAAAATAATATGAGATCACATAGATGTCATTCAATCCAATTAATTTTACAAAAATTAAAAAGATTTACTCCGAAATCATGAAAAATAAAGGTAAAACATTATAAACCGTTTTTCATGTTATATTCATCAAACACAAGTCATCAAAAATAATCTTGAGATCCAAAGTCTATCAAGATGTAACGGATGTACAAAGATGACTTACAGAGATTTCCAAATGACATCAATTTGATTTCTTACCCTTTCAAATTTGAGATAAGCACTAAAATACCTAAGGGAGGCTCTTTGAGCATCTTTCAACTATCCCACCTTATACCAACCAGGAGATTATTCAAAATATAAGAGCTTTGCATATAAATCTCCAAATGCTTCAACTAAAGATTTTCTCATAAAATACTATCAAGCATCCATAACATGTGGTAGCTTCACACACAAACCGGACGACCGGGGTGGCAGCTCTTTCCAGCATGTGGTGGTAGTTTTCACACTCCTTTCGGATGTAACTCTTTCCACATCTTTTGCAAATTATTTCAATACCCTTGTAAGAATGCAATCTCTTACGTGAAAGAATTATATCCCAAATTTTAGTCTATCGGTTGTCTCACGTTTATCACAATGAATTCACACAACCGAGATAGATTAAGCATCTAAAGATCACACATGATTTCTAAAATTTGATGCTTATAAAATCAAAAACTCCTATAATGAAGTATCTTCAAGATTATGATTAAGGAGTAAAGTTGATAATCCAAATAAAATTAATTTGGAGTGAATAAAAGTGAAGCCCTTTTTATTCAATGCACTTGTTCAGTAAAAACCCTTTTGTTCAAAAACAAAGTATAAAAACGAAGAGCATTGAGAAACATGTAATGCAAAGATTAAGAAAAATATGAAAGGAAAACTAATCAAAGCATTACATACAGTCATAAGCTATTTAGAACTTAAGACAAGGAAAGATATCACCTTTCCGAATCCAAAATCGCTGGATTTTGGGTTGTCTTGATTCGTTGTGGCCGGGGGTTGTCCGCTTTGACTGTTGATCCACCTTAGGTCTTTGCCTTGCAATGATCCACTTGTATGATTGATGATGTGGCTTGTTGGGTCGTATATAATACGGATCTAAATAGGGGAAGAAACACCTAGAGGGGGGTGAATAGGTGTAAACGTATAAACACTCCAAAAATCGTTGCGATAAAACCCAATGCGGAAAATAAAATAACACGCAAGATTTTTACGTGGAAAACTCCATCACCGGAGTAAAAAACCACGGGACCGATAACACGGCAGAAATCCACTAGAATTAAAACACGTACAAGGTGATTTACCGTACACACTTACGACTCAACCTTTTCCATACGCTCCTAGAGGATCTTCTCCGCTCGCTCCAGACGCTTCTCGAATCCACGATCTGCGCCCAACGCCGAATCCACGGCGTCCAACGTCGAATCCACGACGTCCGACCGAATCCACGGTCTTCACCCAATAGCACCGTTCGAATCCACGAACGTGCCTCGCTCCGAATCCACGAGAGCGATTGAACCTTGAATCCACAAGGACACGCGAATCCACGCGCCGATTTTTGGGGTAAATCGTTGTTTTTGGGTGGTGATGATCCGCCGAATACTTAGATCAAAGATAGATCGGAAATACCATCTAAGTATTCATTAGTTTGATTCAACTCAAGATGTGAGTATGAAAACCTAGAATCAAACTAATCAATATAGATGAAGAAACATAGAGTATTTGTCACGCCCCAGGGTCGAAACTGCGACCCGGGCCCGCCAACAGATCCGCCACCTATGCCAACCTGCATAGGCGAAGCGTTCTACCTGCAAGAAAAGTGCTACAGCTAACAGATATCAGAGCTGTAAATAAAAATCTGCTGTAACTAAAATCAATCACTGTACAACTGGAAATAAACAACACTGTCTGCCTCCCAAAATAATAATAATACAAATCCTCGAGTACAAGCTCTAAACCCAACCGGGAGGTAACTCCAATATATATACAACAGTGTACAGTCTCTCAATACAAAATATCCTCACTACAATAGTCTCTCAAAAGAGGAAAAAGAAACAGCTAATCTACTGATGATCTCCACAGAAGGGTACCGCTACTCTCCAACGCCGGGTAGGGATCTAGCTCGCGACTCCCTCGCCACGATCAACAACCACAGAGTCGGCAACACCTGCTAAGACTCTGCAAAACAAAGGAGAGGAGAGGAAAAGAGGGGGAAAACCCCCAAAGGGTGTGAGAACTACACCAAAAAGGGAGTTCTCAGTGGGTACCACCGCCAGACCCGACGGTCTGCCCACCAAGTCCTCAAGAGACAAAAACTAACCAAAGCCGTAAAGACTGATAAAAAGAAGCTGGACCCTCTCAACAGCTATCAAGCCACTAAGCTTGCTATGACTGCCATGCCTGCTACGCCTGCCATGCCTGCCTATGCCTGCCATGCCTGCTATGCCTGCCCTGCCTGCCTATGCCTGCTATGCCTGCTATGCCTGCCCTGCCTGCCTATGCCTGCTATGCCTGCCATGCCTGCCTGCCTACTATGCCCGCTATGCCTGCCTATACCTGCTATGCCTGCCTGCCTGCCATGCCTGCCTATGCCTGCTCTGCCTGCCTGCCTACTATGCCCGCTATGCCTGCCTATGCCTGCCTATACCTGCTATGCCTGCCTGCCTGCCATGCCTGCCTATGCCTGCTCTGCCTGCCTGCCTACTATGCCTGCCTTACAACGGTCAACAACTCACAATGACCTTGGGACCACCGTACCCCAAAACGGTTCCCAACAACACTAGCACTGGTCCAAACACCGCCACTAGACTCCACTCGGTCCCCCTGACACGAGCGCAACTAAAAAGCAAAAGTCTGTAATAAGCCCAATCTAATGCCACCAGTAGACACTGGTACTGCCTGCTCTGCCTGCCGCGACGGGTATGCCAGCCTACGCATAACACCGAAGCAAGGGAGTCTCAAGGACTCAAAGTCTGTCTGCCGCGCACTCCGGAGTGGCACTCGAGGGGAGCGACCCACACGAGTAAAGTATCTCAATCAGCAGGACTGGATCATGACTCTGATCAAAGTGGGAAAACCCATCCACTAGAGAAATCGGATACCCAATCTGGTGCATAAATAAATATCCGGTCAACCGCCCAATATCCGCGGTTGCCGCAAAGCCCCACAACTAATCCAACCTGTCCCAGACACCAAGTCCCGACTACACTACCCAGAACCCCTGCTCGAACCTGAGCAACACAGACCACCTGACTAACAAAGAAGGAGAAAAGGATAACATGGTTTCTCCTAAGTCAAGTTCCAAAAGTAGTGCAGCGGTAAAAGATGGCCTAACTACATGTCCATGCACGCATGCTTTGTTCTCAGAAATAATAAAAGTGGGTGAAGCATAAAATAGTAAAGCATGCTAAAACATTCCTACTATGGTATACCAATCTCACCCAAGTGGGCCATTCCTTGCTTACCTCTCGCTCATATCGGTTGCACATCAAATACGCCTGTTATCAATCATAGAGGGATGATAACCCCACATGTGCACTTACATTCACCATGATATAAAAACCTTATACAGTTACTAAATTAAGCTTACCCACCTGAAGTGCTCAATCCAAGGCAAACCTGGAGTCGGTGAAGAGGGTAGACGCCCGCGGTCCAAAATCTGCCAACATAACACCCACGGTACAAGTCGCGAAAGCCTCGGCTTCAAACAGCTGAAAACACCCCTGAGCACAACAATAACGCTCAACATTACACTCTTATTCCAAAATCAACCAAACATACACAATCTGAAAATCAGTCCCAAAGCCGCGCATATTTCACCTGCTGCAAGTGCCCAGAAAAATCCAATAAAAATACCACAGTAATCCTCGCGTCGATACCTTCGAAACGAGTACCTGCACGTCCAATTCCGAGCTTCCTACACTGAGAAACAATTCGGACAAGGGAACCACCCCGAATCAAACTACACTCAAAAACTGTAGCAACAATTACTGTTCACAGATAATCTTCACCTTCGAGAATTATTCAGAAAATTCCAAGAAAATTTGGGCATATTCCTCGTGATGTGTAGATGCAAAACGCCTCTTGAATCGCCCCAATCCGAGGCCTGTGCACGAAGATATCGCCAAAATACCGCACCGCTGTCCCAAAACTCCGCCCAGAAAAAGGGGTTACAAGATGATCCGAAAGACCCATGAAAAGCTCGGAATGGGAAAAACCAGTAAACATGGGAAACATAGCCCTACCTGTTGTGAAGCCAACGGCGCAAGAATCGCCTCATTCGGAGGTCGGAGTAAGCTGGGGGAGTCCTCGCACCGAAATGCGACGAAGAAGAACACAAACGAACGAGCGTCGCGCCGCGCCGTAAAAATGGTAACCTCGGGATGCGTGCCACCAAAAATCCCAAAACTTTGCAGAAAGATGCAGCCAAACACGAGGATCAACTTTGCTGAAGGCACCCCGGCGAGAAGAGGCTCGGAAATGGTGGAAAAAGGGAGAAGAAGAGAGCTCGGATCGCTATTTATAGGCTGCAGAAACAAATGGGAAAATACCGGCCATGTCCCCATTTCCGGGCGCATGCCACTTTCGGGCGCGTACTGTAGCAGCCCGAAAATCCCCAAAGGCGCGCACTGTAGCAGCCCGGAAGTCCCCTGGGCCTCCACGTCATCCGCCAAACAGGCGACAGCAACACCAGCCGCTCCCCGCGCGACACGTGGCGCCCCCAGACGCCGACACGTGTCCTCCCCAAGCGCGGGAAGCCGCCCGACCGCGCCCACGTGCGCCTGACGCCGCCGCCTGCCACCCTGCCGCGCACAGTAGACCCACCAATCGGGGAACGCCACGTGTCAGGCCACTTTCCAGTGAACCCGGTGCACGAAATCCTGTGGACCGAACCAATGCAAACCTGCCACGTGTCCAAGCCCGGTGCACCGTAAACCATGAGCCATCCCGAATACTGCGTAGACCAACCGCCGTGAACCCTCCTCTAGGATGATGCCACGTGTCCATCCCCCGGTGCACCATGCGCCCCGCACTCTCCGTAGACCGCGCCCCGCGGGCCGGCCCACTCCTGAGCCGCCACGCGTCCCGCCCCCGGTGCACGCCTGCCGCGTGGACCGGGCGGCCCGCGCCTCCGTCCGCCGCGCTGCCTGCGGCCGCTCCGCCGCTGCCGCCGCCGCCGGAAACACTGTTCCGGCGTGAACAGTGTCCGGTGCTCAAAAATGACAAGTGGGTAGTCCGTTTTTAACCGTTTTCGCGCGCTGAATCCGAATTTGATGTCCATTTCGCCAAATTCCAACTCCAAAATTTGCCGAAGGCATCCGGAAAGGTAATCCTTGGTCCAAACTTCGCACTGAGTCCAATTTAAATATCCTTGGCGCGCGAAACCACTTCTGGAACTCCGACGGAGTCCGCCAAACACCCACGTGATCCATTTAACACACTGAGCCCAACACTAATGTCCAATTGGGGCACAAATCCCACCAACACGCCACATAGGCCTCCAGGAGCTGCAGATGATCCAGTAATCTCGTCGTGGGGATCCAGGTCCTCACAGTATTCTCTAATGATTTCCTTTCTTCTCTATATGTGGATCTATAGCCGTATAAGATGATACAAGAAAATGACGGCTATGTGGATTCACCCTAGAAAAGGAGTCATAGGGTGTATTTATAGGTTAGAAACCCTAGGAAGGAGATAAGAATCAAAAACCTGCCATTTCTGGATTTTTACGGACGGCGATCCGGATCGTGATAACTAGGATCCGGATCGTCATAACAAAACAGCCAATTCCAGAAAAACGAAGGTTCGGGATCCGGATCATGTGACTACGATCCGGATCGTTCATACAGTTCACCAAACATCAACGTTCGGGATCCGGATCAAGAGACTACGATCCGGATTGCGACGATGTATGAACGAACCACCTTCGGGATCCGGATCGAACAACCTGATCCGGATCCTGAACATGTCCCAAGTCCAGTTTTTGATTTTTTATGCAATGAAAGATTCTTCCAAGTGTTTCTACACTACAAGAAGTATTCGGATCACACAAATTCTTTAGTTAAACATACCTGATCCTTCTGAATTCTTCTTTCTTGAGATTGAGTTAAATGATTCAACTTTTCTTCACCTTCAATCTTCAGGACTTGAAACTTTCACGAAACTACGCCAACTCAAATTCCGTAACAATCTCCCCCTTTGGCGGTTTCGTGACAAAACATAGATCCACTAAAGAAAATTCAAAAAGATATTTTTGTTGCTATCACCATACAACAAAAATTTACAATGGAGATCCAAAATACAATACATGAGTTAAACTCCTAAAACAGACTCTAGACTTAGACATCTGTACTCTCTGCAAAAAGAAATCATTCTTGACAAAAGAAATCGTTAGATACCTCAAGAATTTTGTATCATTCAAAAACCACAAACAGAGATGAAGTTTAAACTCATTTATACTTACCATGACATTTATATTCAGATATGTAAACAGATCATAGTTAAAAAAACACCAACATATCTTCTTTGCACGTAAAAACCAAATGTCATGAACATGTTTGTGACAAACTTATATATATATATAGATATGTAATAGATCAGAGTTAAGAACCAACATATCTTCTATGCAATCAAAAACCAAGTGTCACAAACTTGTTAGTGAACATCAACTTGTTAGTTATATTACATGCCCAAATAGTTAGCAAATAGTTAGTCGAGGCATGCATTCAAACAAATGGAAAAACCAAAAGTTGAAGTTCTACTTACCTTTGTGTTTCAACTTACCTTTGATGTTCCAACACATCATCATGTTCAATCAATCATTGTTCAAGTTCTCTATAAACTCTCTCCCCCTTTTTGTCACAAAATTAGCCAAAAACACAAAAATTTAAGGAGAGTTAAAGATTTCAAAAATTGTTCCGAAAAATAAGAACTAGAACTAAAAGTAAGTCCTAAAAGCTGAACTAAAGTCTATAAAATTAAAATCCTGCACAAATCTGCACAAAAATTGTTAAAGCACAAATTAGTCATCCGAGTCTGAGTCCTCAGACGCACTATATCCCATCTTAGTGAACATGTTCTTGATCAATTTCCTCATTGAATTTACTTTCTTGGTCAATGTAATTTGGGATGCCGTTATGATCTCGAGTTCTTCAGACATTCGCCTTTGTTCTGATGCTTGTTGAGACGGTGAGGCCGAGGTGCCGACACAAGGTTTCTTTCCAGTGGAATGTGTCGGAGTAACATGTGGTAATTTATGAAGTGACTTCACAATCGTTGACTCATCTATCATCCCCCAACAGTGTTGATAAGATGTCGAGCTTATATCAATGTCAAACTTTTGTAAGATCCTCATGATGATTAACGGAAACGGAAGTCGCTCAGAAGGATGAGGATGTACAATATATCTTGACATTCTATTCCAAATTATGTAGGGGATATTCATGTTCAATCCTACAGCCTCAGAGGGATGACCTAAGAGATATAGGAACAGCAGTCTTTCCCATCTCACGACCTTAGTCTGCATGTTAGGTAGAATGTTGTAACACGTGATGAAATTTAGAAATCGGTACTCCAGTCGAAGATGTTTGGATTTTACACTTTTACCATTAGCTGAATTCGTTCCTTCCAAACAAATTTTATCTATCACTGTTCGCCACAAGGCATTCGTCAAACTTTTTCCTTTCAAAAAGTTGACCCCCGATGTGTTAGATTCCATTCCAAGAACTTCTCCAATTAGCTGTGGAGTGATTTTAAGTTTCATCCCTTGGATAATTGTATAGAAATGCATTGATCCATGTTCTCCTTCTTGAAGATGTGTTGCATTCGTGTAAAAGGTCCTTACACGATACAAACAATACCCAAGTAGTTCGGGGAATCGGCAGACTTGGATGAGATTAGCTTGCTCAATCAAGGTTCCAAACTCAGGTGAGTGATTTCGGAGAGCTTCAATGTTGACATGACGTTCACCGATGCATTCACGACGTTCAAACGCTCGAACGCGATCCATGCTGACGAACACTCCTTCCACGCGAGGCGGGGAGTCAGGAACTATCGGTGTGTTAAAATCAGCGTCTCGTCGTAGTCCAAAACGTCTAGTTACTCGTTTCCTTTTCACAGAGATGGTTGGTTTAGTCATAGGCGCTTTTCCTTTGTCCATGGGTGCTTTTCCTTTCGAAGCATCGGACGCCTTTTGTTCAGGCAATGATTCATCATCATCTGTCAATGCAGTCCAATCTATCTCGTGACAATCCACCTCTGTATCACTGACCTCGACAAATTCACCTTTTTGTTGTGTTTTCTTAGCTCTCTTTAATTTGTTTGTGGCCCGAGTGTGCACTATTGTGACCAACAAAAGAATGATCCATGAGAATCCCATTGATCCAAGTGCTTTGAGAAGATTTAAATCCTGTGAAGACCAACTCAAGAACACAAAAATTCTTAGTTTTTCAAAAATTGGAAAAATTGTATCCAAAGAATCATTATCATGTAGAGAGACTAAGAATCAAATTAGTTTTGCAAAAGGACTTCTAAAAATAGATCAATTGCATGAATTTCGAAAATCCTTATTATATGCCCTAAAACCGAAATTTTAGAAATCGAAGCCTAAAAATCCGTTAATCAGGAGAAAACCTAGCATATAATCAAAACTAAACAACCCAGAGTTCTTATTTCAAAAGAAATTTGATCAAAAACCATCCACAAACAAAGTTGATCCAAGAAATTCGTGCGTTTGAGGAGGAAAAGAGAAAAACGGTGAAAAACCGAGATTTTGATCAATAAAACTTACTTGGAACTGAAGAACTTGAGTTTGAAAGCTTCCAAGGAGGATGAAATCTAGAGAGAGAGGCTCTGGAAACTTTTGAACAAAAGATTGGAGTAAAAGAAATCAAAAACCCTTTTGTTCTTTATAAAAACCTAGCCGCGATCCGGATCCTCCCGAGCTTGCGATCCGGATCGGCTACCCGCAGTGAGAAAACTGCGTTCGGGATCCGGATCGGCAGATGCAATCCGGATCGTCAGCCCGCAGAAGAATTTCTGCGTTCGGGATCCGGATCATCTACCCCGATCCGGATCGGCCCCAACTTTTTCTTTAGAAAATCTCAGAGAAATTCAGGAAAAACCAGAAAAAGATTGTAAGCACAAATGTGTATCAACTTTAAACAAAAATCATCGTTTCATACAACAAGAATTAGATTATGCCAAATCTATCAATAATATCCAAAAATGAAACGAAAATTTACAAAAATTAAATCCCTTAAAGTTGAACACCTTCAATCACATCTAACTTGATCTTATGAGTAATGCCTTTATCAAATCATCAATTCAGTAAAGAAAATGAAATACAAAGATCAATAGATGTTTGAAATCCCAAATATGGTAGATAATATTTCTAGACAATCTGTTGAAGAGAGTGGCTCTTTGAGCATCTTTCTTTAAAATCCCACCTTATACCAACCTTGAAATTTGACAGAGTCAAGTATTTCAACATGCATTTTACTTAATCAAAAATTTAAACAACCATGCTTGGTATACATGTGGTAGCTGCACACAATACTCGGACGACCGAGATGGTAGCTCTTTCCTCCATGTGGTGGTAGTTTTCACACTCCTCATTGGGATGTAACTCTTTCCACATCTTTTGAGCATTTTACATTATCTTTGACTCCCCCTCAATTGGCTATCAATTATTTAAGATATAAAGTATTCAACCAAAAATTGATCTCGATTTCATACTCGACTAAACAGTCAAATAAGATAATGACTATACCAAGAGATCATTGAGAGAGAAATTGACTTTGATCACTTTAGAAGATGATTTAATTAACATAAACGATCATTGCAACAATGAAATATAATGATGGCAAAAGCATAATAAATTTCTAAATGTGTGAACAGATGCAATTAAAGTCAATTATGATCTATGCTCAATTAATGTCCTATGTACAAACATAGATAAAGAACAAAACAAAAACAAATACAAAACCTATTCTAAGCAAAGATTTCAAAAAGAAGATTATTTCAAGGAAAGCATACCAATTGCTTTTCGCAAGTGAATAAAAGGTTTTTGATCCAAAGGTTTTGTTAAAAAGTCAGCTAATTGATCTTCAGTTGAAACATATGAAAGTTGAAGAGTATTTGATTCAACTAGCTCTCTAAGAAAATGATATCTAAGTTCAATATGTTTTGTTCTAGAGTGCAACACAGGGTTTTTAGAAATGTTAATTGCACTTGAGTTGTCACAAAGAATTGTTACCGAAGATGCTGAAATGCGGAAGTCACTCAATACGCTTTTCATCCAAATGAGTTGAGTTGAGCAACTTCCAGCTAAAATGTATTCCGCTTCGGCAGTCGAGAGTGCTATGCAATTCTGCTTTTTACTGTGCCATGCAACAAGGCAATGGCCAAGATAGAAGCATGCACCACTCGTGCTTTTCTGATCATCCACTGATCCTGCCCAATCGGCATCTGAGTATCCAACAATATCCAAACTTGTTCCCATAGGATACCAAATTCCGAAATTAATTGATCCTTTGATATACCGGATGATCCGTTTCACCGCTTTCAGGTGAACCTCCTTTGGTGCTGATTGATATCTCGCGCAAATCCCAACACCAAAGGATATATCCGGGCGACTAGCCGTGAGGTAAAGTAGACTTCCAATCATACTTCTATACAGTTTCTCGTCTACATTCTCACTATGTGATTCACTTCCAAGTCCCTTGTGGCTAGTTCCCATTGGAGTTGGAAAATCTTTACAATTTTCTAGATCAAACTTTTTGACCAACTCCAGTGCATACTTGGATTGACTCAAGTGAATACCTTCATCATTTTGTTTAATTTGCAATCCAAGAAAATAAGACAGTTCGCCCATCATGGACATCTCAAATTCGCTTTCCATGGTCTCCGCGAATTTAGAAGCATCATTATCTTTTGTTGCACCAAATACAATGTCATCGACATAGATTTGTGCTACAATGAAATTATTTTGATAATGCTTCACAAAGAGAGTCCTGTCAGCTCCCCCTCGAGTATAGCCCTTCTCCAAAAGGTGCTTTGTTAACCTTTCGTACCATGCACGCGGTGCTTGTTTCAGACCGTAAAGAGCCTTTTTCAAACGAAAAACATGGTTAGGTTGTTTATGATCTACAAAACCTTTCGGTTGAGCTACATAAACTTCCTCATTTAAAAACCCATTTAGAAATGTGCTCTTGACGTCCATTTGAAATAATTTGATTTTAAAATGACAAGCAATAGCAAACAATATACGAATGGACTCGAGTCTAGCTACAGGGGCGAAAGTTTCGTCAAAGTCTATACCTTCTACTTGAGAGTAGCCTTGAGCAACTAGTCGTGCCTTGTTCCTGATGATAGTACCATCTTCATCTTTCTTGTTCTTGAAGATCCATTTGGTACTTATCACATTATGTTGCTTTGGAGGCTTCGTTAATTCCCAGACTTTGTTTCGCTCAAATTGATGGAGCTCTTCCTGCATTGCTTTAATCCAGTAGTCATCCTGAAGAGCTTCATCTATTGTCTTTGGTTCGATTAAAGATACGTAGCAAGCAAATCCGCAAACCAACTGCCTTCGAGTTCTAACTCCTTCTTGTGGATCTCCAATGATGTTCGATTCCGGATGATCCTTGGAGATTCGTAGCGTTTGTTGAAACGGAGTACTCGGAGGTACACGAGATGATTCCTGCACATCAGATAAACTAGAAGAACCATTAGATGCATCATTAATATTGGAAGTATTATTATGAGAAGATGCACTAGCAGGAGAATCATCATCTAGAGAGATATCGAGGGTAGATTTTTCAGATTCAAAATGAGAAGCTTCATCTACTTTAACATTTATAGATTCTACAATCGTCTTAGATTCAATGTTAAATACTCGATATGCTCTGCTATTCGTAGAATAACCCAAAAAGATCCCTTCATCACTTCGAGAGTCAAACTTTCCAAGAATTTCACGGTCACGTAAGATGTAACATCGACTCCCAAAGATACGAAAGTACTTGATATCCGGTTTTCTACTAAACCACAGCTCATATGGTGTATTCAAGGTTCCTGGGCGCAAATACACTCTGTTAATGACATAGACAGCGGTGTTCACAGCTTCAGCCCAAAAATGTAGCGGTAATTTCCGGCTATGAAGCATCACACGCGCCATCTCTTGAACAACCCTGTTTTTGCGCTCAACAACACCATTCTGCTGAGGTGTGTAGGGTGCCGAGAATTCATGTTTAATGCCATTTGAAGTACAAAAGTCAATGAATTTTGAATTTATGAATTCTCCACCCCTATCACTTCTAACACGAATGATCTTTTCATTCTTTTCAATCATAATACGATGGCAAATCTCATGAAAAGAGTCAAACGTATCAGCTTTCTCTCTCAAAAATGCTACCCAAGAAAACCGAGAGAAATCATCAACCAATAAAAAGATGTACCATTTACCTCCCAAAGATGGTTGACGGGTCGGCCCCATTAAGTCCATGTGCAAAAGTTCCAAGGGCCGTTTTGTACCAACGTGGTTCAAGTTCTTGTGTGCAGTCATAGACTGTTTTCCCTTTTGGCAACCACCACACACAACGTTTTGTTTAAATAAAAGCTTTGGAATCCCCTTGACCACGTCCTTGTTTGAAATTCTAGTAAGTTCCTTAAAATTTAAGTGACCTAGCCTTTCATGCCAAAGAGTTTCATTATTCAAAGCGGCTAAGTTACAATTTTCAGAAAATTTGTTAGGAACAACATAACAATTGTTTTCAGATCTAACCCCTTTTAGAAAGAAAGCATGGTCCTTATCAGTTACAACGCATTCAACCGATGAAAAGTTAACTGAAAAACCATTGTCGCAAAGTTGACTTATGCTTATGAGGTTAGTCTTAAGGCCATCAACAAATAAGACGTTTTTCAAAATCGGGCCATCTGGAATAGCTACCGTCCCTTTTCCAACAATTTTGGAAGATCGACCGTCTCCGAAAACAACGTGTCCTCCGGAGATTTTCTCAAGATTTTGAAAACTATTTTTGTCACCGGTCATGTGACGGGAACACCCGCTATCCAGATACCAAGACGAGCTATCATATGCATGCAAGGAAATATTGGAAACAAGACAAGGGAAAATTTCACCTTTGCGCACCCAAACCTTTTTGGAATGCGTCTGTAATGGTCGTGAAGTTTTGTGCCTAGGTGAAAGCGTCTTGTTAAAACGATTGTTGCTCCTTGATGAAGTCGTCTTGTGCGGTGAACTACCAAGTCTCTTTTCATTTGAAAAGTTTTGCTTTGATTTCCGGAAAGAAGCCTTTTTGGTAGTTGATGCAAGAGGTGCTTGAGATGAGCGTTCGACTCCCGTCTTGCAATATCTTCTTATGTGCCCTGAAACACCACAACGAAAACATACCTTATATCTTGACGATCCCAAAGAGGATGAAGTAGGTTTGTTGTCATTGTTTGTCTTGAATTCCGGTGTCGGAGGAGGAGATACCGACTGAGGCACAAAAACTGTCCCACTCGAACTTGGACTGTTTCCAGTTTGAGTGTATCCGAGGCCGAACCTATTTGATTGACCAAGACCAAGAAGTCTATCCAACTTACTCCTTCCTGAAGAGAATCGCTGTAAGTCATTCTTGAGTTGGAAAATGGTCTTTGTCATTTCCAGGTTATCCTGTCGAGCCTCGTTGTAGAGCTTTGAAAAGTGATTCGCGTTATCCACCAGATTTGTATGTTCCTTTTCAAGTTGCTCATTGGACTCTTGAAGGGAAGCATTTTCTTTTATCAGGTTTTCCCTTTCCACTTCAAGAGCATTTGAGAGAGAAGTCGCTCTTTTTGCTTCTTCTTCGAGATCATGCAATCTCCCTCTCAAACTCTTGTTTTGCTTAGCCACTTTCTTTGAGTCCCTCAAAAGTCTGTGGTAGGCTAGAGCAAAATCTTCACCTTCCGAATCATCTGATTCGTTGTCCGTTGCGTTCTTTTCAACAGTGGAGTTGGACAACGACTCGGATGTATTTGCCATAAAACACATGAAGGGTGAAGATACGGACGCGTGGAATGCGGTGGAGCTCTTTTCTTCATCACTCGAAGACGACTCATTTGACGTTGAGTTGTCATCCCAAGTGACGACTTGCATCGCCTTCTTCTTTGCCGGATACCTGTTAGGACACTCCGTTGCAATGTGGCCGTAGCCTTGACATTTGAAGCATTACAGTTGCCCTTCTGAACTTTTCTTATCCTTTGAGAAGTTCTCCTGCTTTCTTGACTTGTGACTTGGAGTACCCTTGCCTTTGTTCCACTTTCCGAAGGATGGAGATTTGCTTGAATTACCCCTTCGGAAGTTGCGGCGAAAATTCCTCGTCAAGAGAGCGAGCTGCTTCTCAAATTCCTCCATAGAAAGGTTCTCGTCATCGTCCGAGGAGGATGTATCCGCGTCTTCTTCCTTAGTTGTTTTCAACGCATAACCTGAAGACTTAGAAGTGGATGCTTTTCCAGAAGAATTGTTAGTATTAAAAGTCATTTCATAAGTTTGTAATGAACCAACTAATTCTTCTACACGTATTTCGTCCGGGTGTTTAATAGTTTCAATGGCAGTAACCTTTGGGCGAAATCGTTCAGGAAGAGTTCTTAAGATTTTTCTTACAATCTTAAATTCTGGAATCTTCTCTCCCAGATTAGCACATGAGTTTACGATGTCTTGCAATCGTGTATAGTAGTCCGTGAAAGATTCATTTTCTGCCATTAAGATAGAGTCAAACTTGCTCGTAAGCATTTGCAGTTTCTGAATCTTCACGAGGTTAGTTCCCTCATGTGTAACCTGGAGAACATCCCAGATTTCTTTCGCAGTCTCACATGCCGAGACGCGAGAGAATTCAGTTTGAGATAAGGCATTAAAAATAGCATTAATTCCCTTGCCATTGTAAGAAGATAACTCAAACTCTTCCTTGGTCCATTTCGACCTAGGTTTTAAGGTGTGAACATCAGAGATAAGTTCAGTTGGATTAGTCCATCCTGATTCAATAGAATGCCACACCCTTTCGTCGATGGAAGATAAAAAGGCTTTCATCCGTACTTTCCAGTACGCATAATTTGTTCCATCAAAGAAAGGGGGTCGATTGATGTTTCCACCTTCAACCATTGTTCACAACCCTATTCCCGCTCTGATACCACTTGTTGGGTCGTATATAATACGGATCTAAATAGGGGAAGAAACACCTAGAGGGGGGTGAATAGGTGTAAACGTATAAACACTCCAAAAATCGTTGCGATAAAACCCAATGCGGAAAATAAAATAACACGCAAGATTTTTACGTGGAAAACTCCATCACCGGAGTAAAAAACCACGGGACCGATAACACGGCAGAAATCCACTAGAATTAAAACACGTACAAGGTGATTTACCGTACACACTTACGACTCAACCTTTTCCATACGCTCCTAGAGGATCTTCTCCGCTCGCTCCAGACGCTTCTCGAATCCACGATCTGCGCCCAACGCCGAATCCACGGCGTCCAACGTCGAATCCACGACGTCCGACCGAATCCACGGTCTTCACCCAATAGCACCGTTCGAATCCACGAACGTGCCTCGCTCCGAATCCACGAGAGCGATTGAACCTTGAATCCACAAGGACACGCGAATCCACGCGCCGATTTTTGAGGTAAATCGTTGTTTTTGGGTGGTGATTTAGATCAAAGATAGATCGGAAATACCATCTAAGTATTCATTAGTTTGATTCAACTCAAGATGTGAGTATGAAAACCTAGAATCAAACTAATCAATATAGATGAAGAAACATAGAGTATTCTCTAATGATTTCCTTTCTTCTCTATATGTGGATCTATAGCCGTATAAGATGATACAAGAAAATGACGGCTATGTGGATTCACCCTAGAAAAGGAGTCATAGGGTGTATTTATAGGTTAGAAACCCTAGGAAGGAGATAAGAATCAAAAACCTGCCATTTCTGGATTTTTACGGACGGCGATCCGGATCGTGATAACTAGGATCCGGATCGTCATAACAAAACAGCCAATTCCAGAAAAACGAAGGTTCGGGATCCGGATCATGTGACTACGATCCGGATCGTTCATACAGTTCACCAAACATCAACGTTCGGGATCCGGATCAAGAGACTACGATCCGGATTGCGACGATGTATGAACGAACCACCTTCGGGATCCGGATCGAACAACCTGATCCGGATCCTGAACATGTCCCAAGTCCAGTTTTTGATTTTTTATGCAATGAAAGATTCTTCCAAGTGTTTCTACACTACAAGAAGTATTCGGATCACACAAATTCTTTAGTTAAACATACCTGATCCTTCTGAATTCTTCTTTCTTGAGATTGAGTTAAATGATTCAACTTTTCTTCACCTTCAATCTTCAGGACTTGAAACTTTCACGAAACTACGCCAACTCAAATTCTGTAACATGGCTCGGACCTTTGATGGATTGAGTGAACTCTTTTGACTTGATGTGTCTTTTGAGTCCGTTGAGTCCGCTCCGTAGATGAAGTTGCCGAAGGATTTTTCTTTCTCTTTTTCGGGCAATTCTTCACCAAATGTCCTTCAAGTCCACATAGGTGACAAGTTCTTCCTTTCAATTTCATTGTGGAACTTGAAGCATTCACAGTTTGGTTCTTTTTGAATCCCAAACCAACCTTGCTTGTTTGACCTAATCCGGACATACATTCAAGTTTCTTGGAACCGGTTGAAATCCTTTGTATGTCGGATTTAAGTTGATGAACTTGCTTGGTCAATGCTTGATTGGTGACATGTATTTCCTCAAACTGCTTTTCAAGAAAATCAATCTTGTTAATATGGGAATTAACGACCGTTTCCGATTGATTTATCTTTTCTTGGAGGATTTTATTATTATCCAATAAAAGCTCTCGTTCCTCCTCGAGATCATGAAGTTTGATCTTTAAAGCATGATTCTCGTCTTGATCTTCAAGTCGTTGCTTTCTCAACTTCTTGATATGTTTGGCCATCTTCTTAGATTCCGCAAGAAGTTGTTGATATGCCTCAACGAGTTCTTCCTCGTCCGACTCCCCCTCACTTGATGACTCTCCGCCGGTTGTTGATGTTTCATACAAAATCAAAGGAGTAGAGTTAGTGACTAATGATGATAAACAATTATTAGAAGAGGGAAAATGAGAGGCATGAGAAGCAACGATTTTTTCCTCTTTACTTGAGGTTGATTCATTAGAAGTAAAATCGTCCCAAGTTTTCGCTTGCAAAGCCTTCTTTTTATATAATTTCGGAGTAGGACAATCCGTTGAAATATGGCCGTAGCCTTTGCATCTATAACATCGGATTTCCCCTTCGAATTCATCTTTTTCCTTAGAAGGTTTTGCAAGGAATTTGAGGTTAGAGGATTTAGAACCCGATGATCCTTTAGATGGTTTCGTGGATGAAGATCCATCGGTTCGATTCTTCCAAAATTTCCGACGAAATTTCTTTGTGATCCGCGCCAATTGTTCTTCAAAATCGGCAAAAGAGATTTCATCGTCGGAACTCGATTCGCTATCTTCTTTCTTTGTGGATTTGAATGCAATACCTGTAAGCTTAGAAGAAGACTTGGAAGAAACTTGATTAGTAGGAAAAGTCAATTCATATGTTTGCAAAGCACCTACTAATTCCTCAACACTCATCTCATCCGGATGACTAACGGTTTCAATGGCGGTAACCTTTGCCCTAAACCGTTCCGGAAGAGTCCGAAGTATCTTTCTTACAATTTTCGACTCCGGGATCTTTTCTCCTAGATTAGCACATGTATTAATTACATCTTGAAGTCTAGTGTAATAATCTGTAAACAATTCATGCTCTTCCATATGAATAGAGTCAAATTGACTTGTAAGCATCTGGAGCTTTTGAATTTTTACAAGATTAGTACCCTCATGTGTAATTTTGAGAATATCCCAAATTTCCTTCGCGGTTTCAAACGCGGAAATTCTTGTAAATTCAGTCGAGGAAAGAGAGTTAAATAAAGCGTTCATACCTTTCCCATTGTAAGAAGATCTTTCAAATTCCTCTTTGGACCATCTAGAGCGAGGTTTTGGGGTAGTAGAATTTCCTACTTCCTCAACAGGATGCACCCAACCGCATTCCACGGATTGCCATACTCGCTCATCAATTGCGATGAGAAAAGCTCTCATCCGCACTTTCCAATAAGCATAATTAGTCCCATCAAAAAGATGAGGTCTATAAATATTACCACTTTCACCCATCATGATAGATAAACCTAAAACCCGCTCTGATACCAATTGTAGAGTTATAAATCCCAAAGGATCTAAATAGGTACTATCAAACAACTAGAGGGGGGGTGAATAGGTGTAATACTTAAAAACTCAATCTCAGTGCAAAATAAAAACCAATGCGGAAAATAAAAACAGCACACCGAGATTTACGTGGAAACTCCAATCCAGGAGAAAAACCACGGGACCAACACGCAATAACAATCCACTAAGAATAGAAGAATAACAAGGTGATTACCGACTCCACGGACTCAACCCCTCCTTCAGCTTCTTCGGACCTTGCGCTGACCGGTTGGATATCCGCGCAATAACAATCCCTAAGAAAAGAAGAATAACAAGGTGATTACCGTCTCCACGGATTTAACCCCTCCTTCAATTTCTTGGACCTCGCGCTCCACCGATTTTGCACGTCCACTGCTCACGTTCGAATCCACGAACGCACGCTTCGAATCCACGAAACGCCTGTAGCACACCGAATCCACGATGCCACGTCGAATCCACGACGCAAACTCAGTCGATAAGAATATTGACTTCGATGGTGATCCTCTGCTTAGATTCTCATTGAGGAACCGTAGAAGAAATCTCTAAGCAAAGATTAGATCAATTCGACAAAAGATATGTTCTTGAAAGAACCATCGAATTGACCTAAAAGAGGCTATGAAGAAGATCGATAAAAACCTAGCCTCTAGGGTTGCTCTCAAGTGTTTTATAAATTGATCGGCCGTAGCTCCCACGTTTTTGAGAAACCCTAAACGTCTATTTATAGTTTAGAAACCTTTGGAAAGAGATAAGAATCAAAAACATACCTTATCTGGAAATTTTCAGGACGGCGATCCGGATCGGATTTACTGCGATCCGGATCGTCGTAACGAGATTGACGATTCCAGAAATACCAAGGGTTCGGGATCCGGATTGCAAGGTCCGATCCGGATCGTTCATGCAATTCAGCAAAGTCCCATGTTCGGGATTCGGATCGGAATGGCCTAGGATCCGGATTGAAATTGCCAATGAACAAGTACCCTTCGGGATCCGGATTGCAAGATCTGATCCGGATCCTGAACATGTCCCATGTCCAGTTTTTGATTTTTATGCAAATAAAAGTTCATCCAAGTGTTTCTACACTATAAGAAAGTATTCGGATCACCACAATTATTTAGTTAAACATACCTGATCCTCTTGGATACTTTCTTCTTGAGATTGATGTAACTGATCCACAATTCTTCAACTTCAATCTTCAAGACTCAAGACACTGAGTGTCAACTTGAGCTCTTGTTGAGTCTTCTCTAAGTCTTTGATTGCTGATTGACAATTTGATCCCTTTAAGACTCCGACTCAACTCACTGACTTGACTCACGAAATATGCCAACACCAAAATGTCGTAACATTTCTAACCTATAAATAGACCTTATGACTCTTTTTCTAGGGCGAATCCAAATAGCCGTCATTTTCCTATATCATCTTATACGGCTCTAGATCCACATATAGAGAAGAAAGGAAATCATTAGAGAATACTCTATGTTTCTTCATCTATATTGATTAGTTTGATTCTAGGTTTTCATACTCACATCTTGAGTTGAATCAAACTAATGAATACTTAGATGGTATTTCCGATCTATCTTTGATCTAAGTATTCGGCGGATCATCACCACCAAAAACAACGATTTACCCCAAAAATCGGCGCGTGGATTCACGTGTCCTTGTGGATTCAAGGTTCAACCGCTCTCGTGGATTCGGAGCGAGGCACATTCGTGGATTCGAAGGGTGCTATTGGGTGAAGACCGTGGATTCGGTCGGACGTCGTGGATTCGACGTTGGACGCCGTGGATTCGGCGTTGGGCGCAGATCGTGGATTCGAGAAGCGTCGCGGAGCGAGCGGAGAAGATCCTCTAGGAGCGTATGGAAAAGGTTGAGTCGTAAGTGTGTACGGTAAATCACCTTGTACGTGTTTTAATTCTAGTGGATTTCTGCCGTGTTATCGGTCCCGTGGTTTTTTACTCCGGTGATGGAGTTTTTCACGTAAAAATCTTGCGAGTTATTCTTTATTTCCGCATTGGGTTTTTATCGCACCGATTTTTGAGTGTTTATACGTTTACACCTATTCACCCCCCTCTAGGTGTTTTTTCCCCTATTTAGATCCTTATTACATATAACCCAACAAGTGGTATCAGAGCGGGAATAGGGGTGTAAACAATGGTTGAAGGTGGAAACATCAACCGACCCCCGTTCTTCGATGGAACAAATTATGCGTACTGGAAAGTGCGGATGAAAGCCTTTTTAGTTTCCATCGACGAACGGGTGTGGCAATCAATTGAATTAGGATGGTCTAATCCAACTGAATTTATTGGTGATGTCCACACCTTAAAACCTAGGTCGAAATGGACCAAGGAAGAGTTAGACTCATCTTCTTACAATGGCAAGGGAATTAATGCTATTTTTAATGCCTTATCTCAAACTGAGTTCTCTCGCGTCTCAGCATGTGAGACTGCGAAAGAAATCTGGGATGTTCTTCAGGTTACACATGAGGGAACTAACCTCGTGAAGATTCAGAAACTGCAAATGCTTGCGAGCAAGTTTGACTCTATCTTGATGGCAGAAAATGAATCTTTCACGGACTACTATACACGATTGCAAGACATCGTAAACTCATGTGCTAACCTGGGAGAGAAGATTCCAGAATTTAAGATTGTAAGAAAGATCTTAAGAACTCTTCCTGAACGATTTCGCCCAAAGGTTACTGCCATTGAAACTATTAAACACCCGGACGAAATACGTGTAGAAGAATTAGTTGGTGCATTACAAACTTATGAAATGACATTTACTACTAACAATTCTTCTGGAAAAGCATCATCTTCTAAGTCTTCAGGTTATGCGTTGAAAACAACTAAGGAAGAAGACGCGGATACATCCTCCTCAGACGATGACGAGAACCTTTCAATGGAGGAATTTGAGAAGCAGCTCGCTCTCTTGACAAGGAAGTTTCGCCGCAACTTTCGAAGGGGTAATTCAAGTAAATCTCCATCCTTCGGAAAGTCGAACAAAGGCAAGGGTACTTCAAGTTACAAGTCAAGAAAGCAAGAGAACTTCTCAAAGGATAAGAAAAGTTCAGAGGGACAACTACAATGCTTCAAATGTCGAGGCTACGGCCACATTGCAACGGAGTGTCCCAACAAGTATCCGGCAAAGAAGAAGGCGATGCAAGTCGTTACTTGGGATGACAACTCAACGTCAAATGAGTCGTCTTCGAGTGATGAAGAAAAGAGCTCCACGGCATTCCACGCGTCCATATCTTCACCCTTCATGTGCTTTATGGCAAGTACATCTGAGTCGTTGTCCAACTCCACTGTTGAAAAGATTGCAACGGACAATGAATCGGATGATTCGGAAGGTGAAGATTTTGCTTTAGCCTATCACAGACTTTTGAGGGATTCAAAGAAAGTGGCTAAGCAAAACAAGAGTTTGAGAGGGAGAGTGCATGATCTCGAAGAAGAAGCAAAAAGAGCAACTTCTCTCTCAAACGCTCTTGAAGTGAAAAGGGAAAATCTGATAAAAGTAAATGTTTCCCTTCAAGAGTCCAATGAGCGTTTTGAGAAGGAACATACAAATCTGGTGGATAAAGCGAATCACTTCTCAAAGCTCTACAACGAGGCTCGACAGGATAACTTGGAAATGACAAAGACCATTTTCCAACTCAAGGATGACTTACAGCGATTCTCTTCAGGAAGGAGTAAGTTGGATAGACTTCTTGGTCTTGGTCAATCAAATCGGTTCGGCCTCGGATACACTCAAACTGGAAACAGTCCAAGTTCGAGTGGGACAGTTTTTGTGCCTCAGTCGGTATCTCCTCCTCCGACACCGGAATTCAAGACAAACAACGACAACAAACCTACTTCATCCTCTTTGGGATCGTCAAGATCTAAGGTATGTTTTTGTTGTGGTGTTTCAGGGCACATAAGAAGATATTGCAAGACGGGAGTCAAACGCTCACCTCAATCACCTCTTGCAACGACTACCAAAAAGGCGCCTCCCCGGAAATCAAAGCAAAACCTTTCAAATGAAAAGAGCCTTGGTCGTTCACCGCGCAAGACGACATCATCAAGGAGCGGCAATCGATCTGACAAGACGCTTTCACCTAGGAGAATAACCTCACGACCATTACCGACGCACTCCAAAAGGGTTTGGGTGCGCAAAGGTGAAATTTACCCTTGTCTTGTTACCAATGTTTCCTTGCATGCATATGATAGTTCGTCTTGGTATCTGGATAGCGGTTGTTCCCGTCACATGACCGGTGACAAAAATAGTTTTCAAAATCTTGAGAAAATCTCCGGAGGACTTGTTGTTTTCGGAGACGGTCGATCTTCCAAAATTGTTGGAAAAGGGACGGTAGCTATTCCAGATGGCCCGATTTTGAAAAACGTCTTATTTGTTGATGGCCTTAAGACTAACCTCATAAGCATAAGTCAACTTTGCGACAATGGTTTTTCAGTTAACTTTTCATCTGTTGAATGCGTTGTAACTGATAAGGACCATGTCTTCTTTTTAAAAGGGGTTAGATCTGAAAACAATTGTTATGTTGTTCCTAATAAATTTTCTGAAAATTGTAACTTAGCCACTTTGAATAATGAAACTCTTTGGCATGAAAGGCTAGGTCACTTAAATTTTAAGGAACTTACTAGAATTTCAAACAAGGACGTGGTCAAGGGGGTTCCAAAACTTTTATTTAAACAAAACGTTGTGTGTGGTGGTTGCCAAAGGGGAAAACAGTCTAGGACTGCACACAAGAACTTGAACCACGTTGCTACAAAACGGCCCTTGGAACTTTTGCACATGGATTTAATGGGGCCGACCCGTCAACCATCTTTGGGAGGTAAATGGTATATTTTTTTATTGGTTGATGATTTCTCTCGGTTTTCTTGGGTAGAATTTTTAAAAGAGAAAGCTGATACTTTTGATTCTTTTCACGAGATCTGCCTTCGTATTATGATTGAAAAGAATGAAAAGATCATTCGTGTTAGAAGTGATAGAGGTGGAGAATTCATTAATTCAAAATTCATTGACTTTTGTACTTCAAACGGTATTAAGCATGAATTCTCTGCACCCTATACACCTCAACAGAATGGTGTTGTCGAGCGCAAGAATAGGGTTGTTCAAGAGATGGCGCGTGTGATGCTTCATAGCCGGAATTTACCGCTACATTTTTGGGCTGAAGCTGTGAACACCGCTGTCTATGTCATTAATCGTGTGTTCTTGCGCCCGGGAACGTTAAATACACCATATGAACAATGGTGTGGTAGAAAACCCAACATCAAATATTTTCGCATCTTCGGGAGTCGGTGTTACATTTTACGTGACCGTGAAACCTTGGAAAGTTTGACTCACGAAGTGACGAAGGGATTTTCTTGGGGTATTCTACTAATAGTAGAGCATATCGAGTATTTAACTTGGAATCTAAGACGATCGTAGAATCCATAAATGTTAAAGTAGATGAAGCTTTTCACTTTGCATCTGAAAAATCTACCCTCGATATTTCTCTAGATGATGATACTCCTGCTGTTGCATCTTCTCATAATAATACTTCCAATATTAATGATGCATCTAATGGTTCTTCAAGTTTATCTAATGTGCAGGAATCATCTCATATATCTCCGAGTACTCCGTTTCAACAAACGCTACGAATCTCCAAGGATCATCCGGAATCGAATATTATTGGAGATCCACAAGAAGGAGTTAGAACTCGGAGGCAGTTGGTTTGTGGATTTGCTTGCTACGTATCTTTAATCGAACCAAAGAACATAGATGAAGCTCTTCAGGATGACTAATGGATTAAAGCAATGCAGGAAGAGCTCCATCAATTTGAGCGAAACAAAGTCTGGGAATTAACGAAGCCTCCACAGCAACACAATGTGATAGGTACCAAATGGATCTTCAAGAACAAGAAAAATGAGGATGGTACTATCATCAGGAACAAGGCACGATTAGTTGCTCAAGGCTACTCTCAAGTAGAAGGTATAGACTTTGACGAAACATTCGCCCCTGTAGCTAGACTCGAGTCCATTCGTATACTGTTTGCTATTGCTTGTCATTTTAAAATCAAATTATTTCAAATGGACGTTAAAAGCGCATTTCTAAATGGGTTTTTAAATAAGGAAGTTTATGTGGCTCAACCGAAAGGTTTTGTAGACCATAAACAACCTAACCATGTTTTTCGTTTGAAAAGGGCTCTTTACGGTCTGAAACAAGCACCGCGAGCATGGTACGAAAGGTTGACAAAGCACCTTTTGGAGAAGGGCTACACTCGAGGGGGAGCTGATAGGACTATCTTTGTGAAGCATTATCAAAACAATTTCATTGTAGCACAAATCTATGTCGATGACATTGTATTTGGCGCAACAAGAGATAATGATGCTTCTAAATTCGCGGAGACCATGGAAAGCGAATTTGAGATGTCCATGATGGGCGAATTGACTTATTTCCTTGGATTGCAAATTAAACAAAATGATGAAGGTATTCACTTGAGTCAATCCAAGTATGCAATGGAGTTGGTTAAAAAGTTTGATCTTGAAAATTCGAAGGATTTTCCGACTCCAATGGGAACTAGCCACAAGGGACTTGGAAGTGAATCACAAAGTGAGAATGTAGACGAGAAACTGTATCGAAGTATGATTGGAAGTCTACTTTACCTCACGGCTAGTCGCCCGGATATATCTTTTGGTGTTGGGATCTGCGCGAGATATCAATCTGCACCAAAGGAGGTTCACCTGAAAGCGGTGAAAAGGATCATCCGGTATATCAAAGGATCAATTAATTTCGGAATTTGGTATCCTATGGGAACAAGTTTGGATATTGTTGGATACTCAGATGCCGATTGGGCAGGATCAGTGGATGATCGGAAAAGCACGAGTGGTGCATGCTTCTATCTTGGCCATTGCCTTGTTGCATGGCACAGTAAAAAGCAGAATTGCATAGCACTCTCGACTGCCGAAGCGGAATACATTTCAGCTGGAAGTTGCTCAACTCAACTCATTTGGATGAAAAGCGTATTGAGCGACTTTCGGATTTCAGCATCTTCGGTAACAATTCTTTGTGACAACACAAGTGCAATTAACATTTCTAAAAACCCTGTGTTGCACTCTAGAACAAAACATATTGAACTTAGATATCATTTTCTTAGAGAGCTAGTTGAATCAAATACTCTTCAACTTTCATATATTTCAACTGAGGATCAATTAGCTGACATTCTAACAAAACCTTTGGATCAAAAACGTTTTATTCATTTGCGAAAAGCAATTGGAATGCTTTCCTTGAAATAAACTTCTTTTTGAAACCTTTGCTTAGGATAGGTTTTGTCTTTGTTTTGTTTTGTTCATTATCTATGTCTGTACATAGGACATTAATTGAGCATAGATCATAATTGACTTTAATTGCATCTTTTCGCACATTTAGAAATCTATTATGCTTTCGCCATCATAATATTTCACTGTTGCAATGATCATTTATGTTAATTAAATCATCTTCTGAGTGATCAAAGTCAATTTCTCTCTCTCAATGATCTCTTGGTATAGTCATTATCTTATTTGACTGTTTAGTCGAGTATGAAATCGAGATCAATTTTTGGTTGAATACTTTATATCTTAAATAATTGATAGCCAATTGAGGGGGAGTCAAAGAAATGTAAAATGCTCAAAAGATGTGGAAAGAGTTACATCCCAATGAGGAGTGTGAAAACTACCACCACATGGAGGAAAGAGCTACCACCTCGGTCGTCCGAGTATTGTGTTCAGCTACCACATGTATACCAAGCATGGTTGTTCAAATTTTGATTAAGTAAAATGCATGTTGAAATACTTGACTCCGTCAAATTTCAAGGTTGGTATAAGGTGGGTTTTTTAAAGAAAGATGCTCAAAGAGCCACTCTCTTCAACAGATTGTCTAGATACATTATCTACTATATTTGGGATTTCAACATCTATTGATCTTTGTATTCATTTTCTTTACTGAATTGATGATTTGATAAAGGCATTACTCATAAGATCAAGTTAGATGTAATTGAAGGTGTTCAATTTTAAGGGATTTAATTTTTGTAAATTCTCGTTCCATTTTTGGATATTATTGATAGATTTGGCATAATCTAATTCTTGTTGTATGAAACGATGATTTCTGTTTAAAGTTGATACACATTTGTGCTTACAATCTTTTTCTGGTTTTTCTTGAATTTCTCTGAAATTTTCTAAAGAAAAAGTTGGAGCCGATCCGGATCGGGCAAGATGATCCGGATCCCGAACGCAGGTATTCTTCTGCGGGCTGACGATCCGGATTGGACCTGCCGATCCGGATCCCGAACGCAGTTTCTCACTGCGGGTAGCCGATCCGGATCGCAATCATGAACTGATCCGGATCGCGGCTAGGGTTTTATAAAGAACAAAAGGGTTTTGATTTCTTTTACTCCAATCTTTTGTTCCAAGTTTCCAGAGCTTCTCTCTCTAGATTTCACCCTTCTTGGAAGCTTTCAACTCAAGTTCTTCAACTCCAAGTAAGTTTTATTGATCAAAATCTCGGTTTTTCACCGTTTTTTCTCTATTCCTCCTCAAACGTGATGAAATTCTTGGATCAATTTTGTTTGTGGATGGTTTCTTGATCAAATTTCTTTTGAATAAGAACTCTGGGTAGATTAGTTTTGATTATATGCTAGGTATTCTCCTGATTAACGGATTTTTAGGCTTCGATTTCTAAATTTCGATTTTAGGGCATATAATAAGGATTTTCGAAAATCTTGCAATTGATCTATTTTTTAAAAGTCCTTTTGCAAAACTAATTTGATTCTTAGTCTCTCTACATGATTATGATTGTTTGGGTACATTTTTTTTTTCAAATTTTTGAAAATTAACAATTTTTCATGTGTTTTTGAGTTATTGTTCACAGGATTTTAAAACTTTTAAGCACTTGCACCAATGGCATTCGCCTGGATAATCTTCCTTTTGGTAGCAATGGTAGGACCGAGTGGGTCTTATATAAAAGAGAACAAGATGACTCAAATCAAGAAGAGACAAAGAAAGTCTATCAAATTGATTCAGAATCAGATGAAGAAGACTGGGAAGAGATTTGTGAACAAGCACAAAAAGCTATTGACAAAGAAGATAGGTTGTACGTGAAGAACAAGAAGCTGATGAGATCGTCCTCAACAACCAAGCAGTACACTAGGCGAAAGAATTCGAGGGGAACTGGAATTTAGATTGATAGACCCCTCACCAGAGCTCGCTCTCTCACTAGAGAATCTCCATGGATTGAAGGTCAAGATGCACCGTCTGGTTCTATACTACATCCTTCAACGTCCTAGAGACACACAGCAAAGCGAATGTAGGGTCCTCACTTCGACAAGAACACGAAGATCGTCTGCTGAACAAGACAGCGTGTCTACAAATCTCAAACAGATTATCTCTGAGCAACATAAGATGAAAAGAAAGGTCTCCAGAATGTCAAAAATGCTTCAAGCGATTTTGAAGAAGTTGGATTGTACCAATCCCACTAGTTCGGATTCTGACTGACTTAACCTTCTTTCTAATCTTTTTGTGCAGGTTTTTCAGTTTTTAGGACTTACTTTAGTTCTAGTTCTAAATTTCGGAACATTTTCTTGAAATTTTTAACTCTCCTTCAATTTTTGGTAATTTTGGCTTTGTTTGTGACAAAAAGGGGGAGAGAGTTTAGAGAACTTGAACAATGATTGTGAAAATCTTGTATACATCAAGGTACAATGATGAACAATGATGACTGCATCAAGGTATAATGATGAACAATGCTGATGTGAAAATTTTGTATACATCAAGGTAAGTATCACTTCAACTTTGGTTTTTATCTTGTGATTGTTTGCATGTCTCGACTAACTATTCGACTAACTATTTGGGCATGTAATATGACTAACAAGTTGATGTTGGACTAACACTTTGTGACATTTGGTTTTTGATTGCATAGAAGATATGTTGGTTTTTGACTATGATTCTCTTACATATCTGAATTCTCAAATGTCATGATGATCAGATAAACTCTATCTCTGTACTAGGTTTTGTATGCTAAATATTCTTGAGGTATCTAACGATCTCTTTTTGTCAAGAATGATTTCTTTGTGCAGAGAGTACAGATGTCTAAGTCTAGAGTCTGTTTTAGGAGTTTATCTCATGTTTTTAAATTTTTGGATCTCCATTGTAAATTTTTGTTGTATGGTGATAGCAACAAAAATATCTTTTTGAATTTTCTTTAGTGGATCTGTGTTTTGTCACGAAACCGCCAAAGGGGGAGATTGTTACGGAATTTGAGTTGGCGTAGTTTCGTGAAAGTCTCAAGTCTTGAAGATTGAAGGTGAAGAAAGTTGGATCATTTAACTCAATCTCAAGAAAGAAGAATTCAAAAGGATCAGGTATGTTTAACTAAAGATTTTGTGTGATCCGAATACTTCTTGTAGTGTAGAAACACTTGGAAGAATCTTTCATTGCATAAAAATCAAAAACTGGACTTGGGACATGTTCAGGATCCGGATCAGGTTGTTCGATCCGGATCCCGAAGGTGGTTCGTTCATACACCAGTTCAATCCGGATCGTAGCCTCTCTTGATCCGGATCCCGAACACTGAGTTTACCATCTTCCTTGAACGATCCGGATCAGGCTTCGCAATCCGGATCCCGAACGTTGATGTTTGGTGAACTGTATGAACGATCCGGATCAAGCACTTCGATCCGGATCCCGAACCTTCGTTTTTCTGGAATTGCCTGACTCGTTACGACGATCCGGATCACAGCTAATCCGATCCGGATCGCCGTCCGTAAAATTTCCAGAAATGTTAGGTTTTTGATTCTTATCTCCTTCCTAGGGTTTCTAACCTATAAATAGACCCTATGACTCTTTTTCTAGGGTAAATCCAAATAGCCGTCATTTTCATATATCATCTTATACGGCTCTAGATCCACATATAGAGAAGAAAGGAAATCATTAGAGAATACTCTATGTTTCTTCATCTATATTGATTAGTTTGATTCTAGGTTTTCATACTCACATCTTGAGTTGAATCAAACTAATGAATACTTAGATGGTATTTCCGATCTATCTTTGATCTAAGTATTCGGCGGATCATCACCACCAAAAACAACGATTTACCCCAAAAATCGGCGCGTGGATTCGCGTGTCCTTGTGGATTCAAGGTTCAACCGCTCTCGTGGATTCGGAGCGAGGCACGTTCGTGGATTCGAAGGGTGCTATTGGGTGAAGACCGTGGATTCGGTCGGACGTCGTGGATTCGACGTTGGACGCCGTGGATTCGGCGTTGGGCGCAGATCGTGGATTCGAGAAGCGTCGCGGAGCGAGCGGAGAAGATCCTCTAGGAGCGTATGGAAAAGGTTGAGTCGTAAGTGTGTACGGTAAATCACCTTGTACGTGTTTTAATTCTAGTGGATTTCTGCCGTGTTATCGGTCCCGTGGTTTTTTACTCCGGTGATGGAGTTTTCCACGTAAAAATCTTGCGTATTATTTTTATTTCCGCATTGGGTTTTTATCGCAACGATTTTTGAGTGTTTATACGTTTACACCTATTCACCCCCCTCTAGGTGTTTTTTCCCCTATTTAGATCCTTATTACATATAACCCAACTCTAGAACTTCTGTTGCCATTCGGGAATGGCCGCAGAACTGCCTGACTGCTTCCTCTTCGAATCCCCTTCGGGACAGCGCATCTGCAGTTTTGTTTTCTCTTCCTTCTTATATTGTATCAGATAGTCTAGCCCCAATAATTTCAGCATGCCCTTCTGCTGAATTGCTGTGGTAATTCTCTGCTCTAGCAAATATTTGAGGCTTTTGTGGTCCGTCTTGATAATGAATTGCCTCGGGCTCAAATTGTGCCTCCACTTGGCCACCGCTAGTAAAATCGCGAGGAACTCTTTTTCATAGGTGGATAGTCCCATGTTTTTCTTACTAATTGCCTTACTCAGGTAGGCAACTGGTATGCCCTCTTGTGTCAGTAGAGCTTCAATCCTTTGGCCGCAAGCATCAACTTCGGTCAAGGGCTTGCTGTAATCCGGCATGGCAAGCACGGGGGCCTCCGTCATCAGCCGTTTAAGGTGTTCAACGGCCTCGTTTGCAGCCGGATTCCAAGCGAAACTATTCTTCTTTAATAACTTGTCAACGGCTTGCTGATCGCCCCGTACCCTCTTATGAACCTCCGTAATAGCCCGTGAGCCCCAAGAACCCCCTTAAGCCTTTTGTCACGCCCCGGGTCGAAACTGCGACCCGAACCCGCCAACAGATCCGCCGCCCATACTGGAAGCCCTGTATAGACGAAGCGTCTAACCTGCAAAAGAAGGATACTATAGCTATACATATATCAGAGCTAAAAGTAAACTACTGAAATAAGGAGATACAACTGTCAAATAGTACAAGTCTGAACCTCACTACAAAAGTCTCTCAAAATAAATAAAACCCTCAACAACAACTAACAGCTAAATCTAGCAGACTGCACTACAAAGCTCCAAAAATGTACAGCTATACTCCAAGGACGGATAGGGAACTAGCTCGCGACTCCCTCACCTCAGTCAGCAACAGAAAGATCAGCAACACCCGCAGAAAACTCTGCAAAACAAAGGAGATGAAAGAGGAAGGAGAGGGGGAAAAAACCCCAGCGGGTGTGAGAACTACACCAACACGTAGTTCTCGGTGGGTACCGCCACTAAGCTCGACGGTTTGCCCACTAAGTCTACCAGAGGCATAAGATAATATGAAACTATACTAATGTAAAGATAAGCTGGAAAGAAATCTACAGCTATCATGCCTCTATCTATAATGCTCAAAGGGTGATACAGATGAAAATGATGCATCGACTCTAACCCAAATACCCAATCAACCCATCACAGTGACTGCCACATGGGGTCCAGTCAAACCTGCATCCACCTACTGCCATTACATCCACGGAGGACTGGACTTACGTAGGTCGTCCGTGACTGCCTAAAAAAGGCCCAGCTAGAGGGACTGCGTCGACAAGTCGCGATAGCAAAGTAACAGGCCCAACTCCGGAGTGGCACTCGAGGGGCACGACTCCACCGAGGAAAGTATTCGCGCATCTCTGTCGAGCTCAATATGGCTCATGCAGGCTATAGTCCAATCCACGATCAACAAGATCGATAGTACCCAAATCACCTCTCTAACTCACTAACAGGAAATACTCGAACAGTCAGGACCGCTGTCAACCTAACGGCTCCCTAAAAAGGAACATCAACTCCACATGCAAACTCACTAGTTGGTTATACTCCACAGCCGACAACAATGAAGGGTCCGGGAACTCCGAAAGACTAGAACCTACAACCCAAATCAAACAAGAACAGGCTCTAGCATAGCCTCTCGTTGTTCTCGACCCAAAGAAAAGGCAGTCCTTAGAACCTAGACTACTCGAATCCTCGCGAGTGGGGAAGTTTAATCGGAAAAATGTGACATTTATTACTGAAACCATTTTTCACTCAAACCCACGCGGGTGAGGACTAAAAGTAGTTCCTTTTGAAAAACCATCTTGATTTGAGGAAAATCCATTTTTAATGATTTTTAGTTCTTTTAGAAAAACAGTTAGAAAATAAGTTTTTTTCCAAACCCCGAATGGCTAATGCCTTCGTCCAATCAACAAGAACAGACTCCGGCAACCCTTCGATGTCTGGAAGAAAAACATTGGTTGAACTAAATCATGTGTGTCCAAAAAGGTTTTGGGTTCAAGGTCCTGCTATCACTGGTATACTACTGCCACTAACACGTGGTGACACATAAAACAGAGAAACACGACATCCCGGGACCACCGTTTACCAAATGGCTCCCCCACCACAGATATAAGACCAGCTACATCTATCAGACTCCACTCTGCCCCCAAGCACGAGTGTAACATGCATCCCACACTAAGAGAAATCCGCGACCACTCAGCCCACTATCCGGACGATGAAATACTATGTCCAGGAATAGAATGTAAAGTGTGGATGTCTAAAGCATAAATGAAACCTAGCCCAAGTGAGGGTTTTCTACTGGTCTGGTTATACATGCAACATATGACAGGGTGCTAGGTCAAGTCCAATACTAACATTATCAACATAGCATAGGAAGTAATAAATCACATTATCAGAATCACCCACTAGAAAATCCTATCTGATACAATATGCTTTTTCGAATACTGCTCACATATGCATGCTCACTAACAATATAGAGTTAGAGAACCGTCACCGGTTTTGAGACTGAAGCAACCCATCTGAACGCGCGTAATCCAAGATTCAAATCGGCTGAAACTGAACGGTATAATCCTCAGATTCCACGATTTCAACGAGTCCAAAACTCCAGAAAACTCCTCCTGGGTACAAGATAGGTCCCACATTGCAATAAGTCAAATTCCCATAACATAC
>JAQNDB010001632.1:0-46655 GCA_029204045.2 Tillandsia leiboldiana | reverse complement strand
TCTTTTTTTTTTTCCTTTAGCTCTTTGCTTTGCCTTTACTTGGGAAGCTGAGTCTTGCTCACACACTTCCCCCCGGGAGTGACATATGCTCAACCCTCCCGTTGGCAACTTAGCTTTAATTCTTTATTCACTTGGGAGTGACAGATGCTCAACCCTCCAAGGGCCATTTAGCTTTTCTTTCACAGGGTCCGAGGGTTCCAAGAGACAATGCCTACACCCCCATCAAACAAGAACAGTTGTAGCATCGCCTCCCGTAGTGCTCAGCCCCCATACATTTATCTTATCCTTTTGTCCTTCATAATCATTCTCTTTCTTTAACCATTCTCTTTACACTTTATGTTCAGATGAGTTTAAGGCACCTTGGCACTCATCCACCCGGAGTGAAATACGCTCAACCCTCCCGTTAGCATTTATGCCTCAATGCTTCTCTTTTACTTTTCTTCTTCTATTTCAAGCACTTTGCTTGTCTTGATCATTAATCACTTTTAGCTCTCTCTCGAGCTTCATTTTTTTTATCCTAAGTTCTTTACTCTAGGATATTTGGGTGTCTATAAACCAATTTAAGTTTGAACAACCTATTCGTTTACATTCCACTTATTTTGCCACTCGGCAATATCTTAAGTTTCCTGACCACTTTACACTTTCTTACTGGTTCTCAATTCACAACCTAAGCTTCAATTACCCTTAAGGCTGCACTATATCCTGCACTATGTCACTAGGACAACCGTTACTTTCAATCTTATCTAACTCAAGAGTTTATTAACCCTATTTCCATTTTCTCTTTCTTTCATGTCTCCACATTTGGTGATTTTCCATTTCCTTTTATTTAACTCAGATTGAAGTTAAACTAATTAATCCCTTTACCCAGACGTCCTATGACTTTCTGGGGTTACAATATTTAATTCTTTAACTTGGGGATCAAATCCCCATATTTCCTGATTCCTCACTGAATCCTAGAGTTTTACTAACTCTATTTTTCCTGTTCCATGTTTAACCTAGGGTTGCACTAACTCTATTTCATCACTAGAGGTTAACCCTACTAGTTCATCTTAGGTTCCTTTACCTAAGTTCCATATCTTTTTAACCTAGAGTCTCTGACTCTATGTTTAACACTCTATTGTCAACCTTAGGTTATTTTCCTAAAATAATGCCACTCGTCGTCGATCTAGGTATATCTCCTAGGTCATCATGCCACTCGTTAAACCTTAATCTAGATTTTCTCCTAGTCTTACTACCAACATGTCCTGTTTCCTTATGTCACATGATTCCTAGGGTTATACCCTAACATGCTCACAATCATAATAGCTAATCCTTTTTCATGCATGCAGTTATTTTCATTTCATTCATCAAGTAGTAATTACTTCTACGCATGCATATTCATCATATATCTTTGGCAACCAACAATTGCACTTTTTCCTCTGCGTTCATTTACACATGCACATCTATTCCTCTAACTCTGGCAACCAACAGTTGCACTTTTCCATTTGAAACCATCTACACAGGCAATCATAATCATAATTACCTAACGCCTCTAACAGGCTACTATCATGCTTCGAATCGAAAAGCAATGGAGCAAGGGAGAGGTCACCCAATTTCGGTAGAATTCCCCACCTTGTGGTGTACCCAATTGCTTGTAGACACTTGCAATTGGTCTCCGCGCGATTCTTCTTGTTTCCTCGAGCTTGTATGTATAACGGTGCGAATCCCCGATCTGCACGCAAAACGGTGCATGTCCTCCAAACCTGCACGCAAACGGTGCACGTTAATAAAACTTGCGCGCAAAACGGTGCACGTCATTTCAGCCTGCATGTAAAACGGTGCGCTGTGAACTCAATCTGCACACAAAACGGTACACTTACCTCAAATCTGCACGCAAAACGGTGTACGCCTCACTGTAGGATTGCACGCAAAACGTTTCATATTTTTCTAGTCCTGCACGCAAATCGATAAAAAATATTAGACTTTGCACGTAAACGGTGCACAACAACTCAATCTGCGCGTAAAACGGAGAACATACCTCGGTTTGGCACGCAAAACGGTGCACTTTTCTTTTCAACGTTGCACGCAAAACGGTGCATGTTTTTCGAGTTTGCGTCCAAAACTGCTCATTTTTGTTGAATCCGCACGTAAACGGTGCATTTTTCTACAACTTGCACGCAAAACGAGACGCACCAAAAATACCCGCGACAGTCCGTGCAACAAAACGGCACAGTATAACTTGGTTCCTAACACGCAATACTGTAATGAGGTGAAATCCAAATCCAAAGGAGGCATAAAAACTGTGCCAAAATACCGTGAAAATAATGTTACCTCGTACAGTCGCGCCGCCCATCGACTTTTGGGACGCCTGCGCGCTCCACGAGGTTCACGGCGCGTCGTTCCTCCTCACGAAATCCCCATTTTTTTTTCTCTCTCTCTCTCTCTCTCTTTCTCTCGTGCTCTGGTGGAGAAGAAGAAGAGAAAGGGAAGGTCTGGTGCGGGAGAAGGATAAAGAAGAAGAGAATAAGAAGAAGAAGGAAGATGAGGGTTCATGGACCGGGTCCACGAAGACCTCCAATGAGGAACCACCAGGTGGCCGTCCACCACGCAGGGGCACGCACCAGGTCCAAGCGGCCCCCCCCACGCCACGCGGCGCACGTCCCGCGCACGGATGCGCGCTAGCTGTGTGCATTGGGCAGCGCGCTGCTTGTCTTGGAAATCCGTTTTTGTCCCGTTTTCTTTCTGTTTTTCGTCCATTTCCATCTAAATTTGACAGGCAGCTTCGTTTTAGCTTAAATTACCGCAAAAAAATTTAAATTTCAGTTTGGGTCATTTCTAGATCACCAAAGCTGTAGTAATCTAGAAATTAAAGACTTTATAATTCCCTTTGGAATTTATGGAATTAGTAATTTTGGCAAAAATGAGAATTTTTAGTGGTATATAGTGGCCCAGAAATGCGACTTTTGATCGGGGTCTGATCTGGAAAATCCGAGATCACCATTGCGATCGTCTCGTCGAAACATAGAAGTTTCATATTCATATATTTTCGATCTGACGGTCGGATCTTCCAGAAATCAGAAATCAAAAGTGGGCCCCCGCGACTAAGTGAATAGTAACCTTTGAATTTTACCCTTTGTGATCATGAATGGTCGAACCACTATCTAGAATTTTAACATAGGAGTATTAGTAATGAGTCCTAGCTAATTTTGACGTTCTGAGCGCGATGGCGCTGACGGATTTCGCGTTTGGCGATCCGGGTGCATCGAAGTGCGTGCCACGCGCTATATTGAGTCGAACTTTATGGAACGACTTTTAATCCGGGCGTCGAACGAACCAAACAATCTGCTACCTGACAGGTCTCGACGAGCCGGACGTCGTGGCGAAGTCCGTTGCCATTTTGATGAGCGGATTGCCCACGAAATGCGTGAAAAGCACCTAAAATTGGACTAATTTGTATAAAAAGTTAATATTTTATGCACTAATTGTTTAGGGACTTTATGGTGAGGGTTCTGGGTGCATTTGTTACCTACAGATGGGACCCTAGAGTTTAGGGATAAGAGTGTAGGGGTTTTTGTGCAAAATGTGCATTTAACGCATGTGTGGAAGGATACCCGAGACCCTGCTCTTCCTCTTTCGTAACTGAAGCCTCCACCAGCTTCTTCAAGCCATAACCGACGCGTCCCCCTCGGCTTGCCGTAACCTCCGGCCAGTTCGGGTCGCCGGAGTTAGTAGTGAGAAGGCTATAATAGATCTTCTCTTGAATTTTTTAACAGAAAAGTTCAACCAAGAGCTTTAAGGTTTAGCCCAACCTTCTTCTGAGAGCTTCATAGAGAGGCTGCAACCGAGCCCTGGTGTACCCTACCCCAGCCGCCGCCGACTGTGCCGCCGCAGCCACCTTCCTTTTCTTCCTTTCTCCGACGAGGTGTGTGAAGTTGGACGGATCTCTCAAGGTTGGATTGGGAGGTGTCTGAGGAGTTCCTGGTGCTTGAAGGACCCTGCTGGAGCAAGCCTTGGCCGCGCGTAGAGAGGGAACCCAAGATCTGGCTTCATCCTATCTTTCCCCGGTGCTCGGCTAAGGTAGGATCCTTAACCACGGTTTCTAGCACCCCGGCCATTAGCAGTGGGACTCCTTAGGTCCTTAGAATCCTACCCTGAAAAGCCCTGATGCTCCCAGCATGTTTGCTTGGCCGGCGGGAGCCAATTATGGCCGGAAACCTAAGGTTGCTTCGCCTCGGAAAAACTCCGCAGAGCGATGGACCAAAATAGCTCAAACTTGGTAGGCAGGGGACTGTATGACCTTTTATTATTTCTGCAAAGTTTGAGAAGTTTTGGTTGAGTAATTTGGAAGAAAAATCGAAACCCTAGTTTCGGGTTTTTATACATGTTGGCCGACTTCGTGTCCGGCTCCGGTGAGCTTCTTCCGTCGCCGGCCATCTACCCAGAAGTGTTTATGGGACCAAGAGGATCTCAACCATGCTTTTGCATGGCTCCATTCAGCCCAAATGAGGGTCGCATGGATGACCCGAAATTGGAACCAAACGTCGCCGCCGGCCGATCTGGCCACCTCCGGCCGCGGAAGGAAGGGTCTGGGAAGCTTTGTATGAACCAGAGGAAGCTTCCAATAAGTTGGAAGACTTCTTATGGCTTCTGTAAAGATCCGCCATTAATGGAGTTGAAGCTCCAAACCGAGCTTTGCTCCCCGCCGCCGCCGCCGCACCCCGTCGCCAGGCACGGGTTCAGGTAAGTTAGAAATGGTATTTAGCAACATTTTGGTCAAGTTGCTAAGCCCCAGAGTCCCTGGTTGAGCTATCACAATTTTCAATGCTTGTGGCATCTTCTTCAACCTCGGGCTCGGAAATTCGAGGGTGCAAAACTAAGACCAAGTTGCTGGGATTGTTACCTGAGCCTTGTGGAACAATTCACTTCAAGTTTTAAGGCAAATGGTCCATTACTTGCTGAGAACCAAGCTTGAAACTTGGTTATGTTAAATGTTGTAATATGTGCATGACAACTATTTGATCAAATGCCGCAAAGAAGATTAAGTTGGATTTAGACCTAACTGTAAATATCAAATTTGTTCCAATTTGTCCCCTGAGCTTGATGCTCACTTCAGACCAAGATGGTTCTGTGTGGAATGAAAGTTGGAGCAAGATGAACTTGTATGTTTGCAAGATGAGGGATCTTCTTGATCCAGCTGATCTGGGCTGCAACTAGGGTGAGCCCTATGATCCTTGCAATATTTAAAGACCTTTTCATATACAAAGTTTGCGGGTTTGAAGTTTAGATTAAAAGTTGTAGTTAAAACAACCTTTTGATGAAATGTTGGCCCAAAACCATGTCCCGGGCTGTTTGCGAAGCCGCGACAGTGCATTCCTAGCTAATTTGGGATCACTGGACGCGATGCTCGTGTTAGAATTAGCGTTTGAGGTCTCGAAGAAATAAAATGGCATTTAGGCTAAGTTAGAGCATAATTTATGGGCCAAAGTTTGCCTCGGGATCCGTACTGCCACAAATTGGTGAGCACGGTGTTCAGCAAGATGTAAGTCACCTGCTGGAAGTGACGGAATGTTCAAATGAATCTCCAGTTGAGAGAACGGGTAAAAACAGTGCCCAAATTGGCACTAAAAGTGAGAATTTGAAAACCCTAAGGGTTTAGATGCAAAAGTCACATCATATACTGGTTAGTAAGTTGATTCCTGAACCTTAATTCACATTCAGGGTTATTCGGTAGCATCTGGTGTGCTGAGCGTACAGTTGGTTCAGATTAGCCGCCTGCGTTATATCAGGTGGGTTTATCTTCGGTCCGGGCTTTATCATTTCGGCCCTCTGTGTACGGTATTGGTTGGACCCCTGTTTTGATAGCTTAAACATTACTTTGAGCCTGCCTTTCTTTGATTATATTATATCTGCTATCTGCCTGATCTATGCCTGTTATCTGTTCTATTTTGCCCTACATGATTGTCCATAGCACCTCTAGCATTTATACTTTTACTCGAACATTTTCATGGTTGATTAGTGAGCCTGTTTGTTCTGCTAATCAAATGATACATCTCTGAGCACATAGATTTATTTAACTGAGGTTTTACCCCGCTTCGTAGGGTCGCCGGAGTCTGTTCTTGTTTGATAGGACAAAGGCACTGCTCTGCGAGGTTTGGACCTAAACCCAAGCTTCGTAGTGTCGCCTGAGTCTGTATTGTTTGATAGGACGAGGGCAATGCTCTTCGAGGTTTGGACTTTTCAAAACAGTTTTCTTAAAAATATGTGTTTAAGTTTTGTATCATTTGGTTGGTTTGTGTGGTTGAGTTGAGTTTATCTGTGAGCTTCTGTTGAGAGAGATTTGCCTTGATCTTGCATATGAGTTGAGATTTATTGCTGAGTGTTCCTGCATGAGTGTTGAGATTCAGTTGGTTTTTGCCCTTGCAACCCAGTGGGGATTTCCCGGCTTGTTGCCGATTACCCGGTCAGTGGACCGTGAGCTTGAGCATTTGCATATGATTCGCCCGCACTGTTGTACTTCACGAACATCAGCGATTTGCTACCCGTAGCGATGTTCTTTACCGGTAAAGTGGTTAGCTGAGGCAACCCGTGACCCTAGTTTGGGGAATGTCAACCAGGTGGTGCCAAGAGAGCAGCCTTGCCTGAGGTCTTGTGAAGGCCAATATGGTAGCTTGTGATTGGGTCTTTGCGTTTTCATCTATTTGATGCATGTGTTGTTAAGTTGCTTTAACATGATTCTTTGATTCTTTGATCTGGCTTCTAGTTATCTACCTTTATATGATTCTATGTGATGCCACTGATTATAGTTCCATTGTTATCTTGCTGATTGTCCTAACTCCTTGATGTGTTGATTATCCTGATACATGTTTTAAATACTGCTAAAATTATCTCCTATGCTTGTACCCAGATTATGAGTTTTGCTTTCTTTACAGCACCAGTTATATATCTGCTTACTCTAACCCCTGATCTATTACTATCCTCTAGCATTGTATACCAGTAGGTACGATCTGCTATTTCTCGGCTCGTCGTGCCCACTGGGATACACTCCGGTGTGTCTCACACCCTCGGGTGACTGTTTTTCAGGTCGAGCGGGTGTTGAGATGTCGGGATGAGTTGGTGAGATCACGAGATAGAGCTTGACCCTGGATAGCCGATAAGATCAAGTATTTAGTTATTTGTTGTATCAAATGTAATGCAATGTAATTGAGAAGTTATTGCTATTGTAATTTAATCTTGCTTAGTAGATGTACGTAGTTAGTACTCTGGTTGTATGCCAAGTAAGCCGTGCATATATAGAAAAGGCTCAATCCCCAGTGGGATTGGGACTCTTCTATATATGTGGCGGTCTGTTGCGCCCTGGCCGGTTTTAAACTCTGATTTCAAAAAAAAAAAAAAAAAAAAATTTAGACGCTGGTTTTTAAACTCGGGGCGTGACAGATTAGATGGTATTAGAGAAATAGGAAACGCAATGTCTAGGTTTGGCTAGGAACGAACCCTAGGATGACTCGTGCTACGAGAGAGCGCTGGGTAGTGTTCTAAGTCTGATAGGTCAAAACAGAAGTTGTGGGTCGACCGTACTAAGATAAATTATTAACTATTGCAGTTATGGCTCGCACTCGGCGTGGTGCTGGTGGTGGTCAAGGGACTGGCATGGGTCGGGGGGCTGCCCAAGCAACTGCTGAAAGTGGGGGCCCAGAGATCCCCGACAGAATGCAAAGATTTGAGGACCAGTTGGCTCAATGGCTGCAATGATACAACAGTACATGCAGCGGGAGGCCAATGTTCCTGCTGCACCTGCACCACCTGCAGCACCAGCCTCTGCGAACGAGGGACCTCCTGTTCCTCCTGCACCAGTACCACCGGCTGAATCGGCTGCATCTGAAGCCGTTGCTGCAACTGTGGATGCTCCCGGGGTGGCAGGGGGTAACAATCCTAACGATCCTGCGGCCCTGGAAGCTGCCAGAGCAACGTACAAGGAAGAAAGATCAAGAGTCAGGGGAGTCCTGCTGGAGTTTAATAAATTCAAGCCCCAAGAATTCTCAGGCCGTGAAAAGGACCCCTGGGCCCTTGAAGAATGGCTAAACCACATGGAGAAGCTGTTTAGAGATTTGGACACTGAAGAGCAAGATAAGGTGACGCTGGGGGTGCACTGCCTCGGTGTCAGCGCAAGCTTATGGTGGCTGCGCTACCAACGCCACAATTTTGCTCCTGATGCACCTAAGCCTACCTGGGAGCAATTTAGGGTGGCTCTGTACCACCGCTACCTAAAGGAGACAGCACGAGAGGCATTAGAGCGGGACTTGGAAAACATGCGCCAAGGAGACCACACCCTGAGGGAGTACGAAGAAGAATTTACGAAAATTGCTGACCTGGTGCCACAAGCGGTGCAGGACGAGCGTCACAAGGTTAGATTATTTACTCGAGGCCTGCGACACGAGATCCGGCGTCAGTTGTCTTCACATTTGATCACCGACTACGACGAATGTATCGAGCGCTGCCTTGCCATTGAGGCTGAATTGAAAATCTCCCGGGCTGAGCGGGCAGCGATGGATAAAGGAAAAGGGATGAAGCGACAGTTCGCTGGAAATGGGGAGGGATCATCTGGATCAAATAGAAGACTCCCAGACCCCCAGGAAATCAGAATCAAGCCAGTGGTTCTCGGACCTTCAATCGTCAACATAGGGCGAGGCCTTGCGTCTTCTGCGGGGCAGATCATCAACCCATGACTTGCGACCTGCGCCACGGAAGATGCTATAATTGTGGTCAGCCTGGCCATATCTCTGCTAACTGCCCGCGGAGATCTGCTGCGAACCCACCAGCATTGGCTGTGCCACCTCTTGCTGCCCGGCCTCCAGCGCCAACCCAAAGCGTGGCTGCCTCAAATCGTCCTTCATCGCGCCAAACTGAGGGACCCCGCCAAGTGACGGGAGGACGGGTCTATGCTTTGACACAGCATGGCGAGCCGTCAGGGGAAGGCCCATCGGGAGCTTGAAATGTTGAAACAACGATGTAATAAGTTATTACTTAGAAAACTTTTAAAGTATGTTTTGTTAAGTTTCGGGGACGAAACTTCTTAGAAGTTGTGGGTAATGTAGTAATCTAGAAAATTAAAGACTTTATAATTACCTTTGGAATTTATGGAATTGGTAATTTTGGGAAAAATGAGAATTTTTAGTGGTATAATAGTGGCCCAGAAATGTCGACTTTTGATCGGGGTCTGATCTGGAAAATCCGAGATCACCATTGCGATCGTCTCGTCGAAACATAGAAGTTTCATATTCATATATTTTCGATCTGACGGTCGGATCTTCCAGAAATCAGAAATCAAAAAGTAGGCCCCGCGACTTAAGTGAAGAGTAACCTTTGAATTTTTAACCCCTTGTGATCATGAATGGTCGAACCACTATCTAGAATTTTAACATAGGAGTATTACTAATGAGTCCTAGCTAATTTTGACGTTCTGAGCGCGATGGCGCTGACGGATTTCGCGTTTGGCGATCCGGGTGCATCGAAGTGCGTGCCACGCGCTATATTGAGTCGAACTTTATGGAACGACTTTTAATCCGGGCGTCGAACGAACCAAACAAATATGCTACCTGACAGGTCTCGACGAGCCGAACGTCGTGGCGAAGTCCGTTTCGCATTTTGATGAGCGGATTGCCTCGAAATGCATGAAAAGCACCTAAAATTGGACTAATTTGTATAAAAAGTTAATATTTTATGCACTAATTGTTTAGGGACTTTATGGTGAGGGTTCTGGGTGCATTTGTTACCTACAGATCGGACCCTAGAGTTTAGGGATAAGAGTGTAGTGGGTTTTGTGCAAAATGTGCATTTAACGCATGTGTGGAAGGATACCCGAGACCCTGCCTCTTCCTCTTCGTAACTGAAGCCTCCACCAGCTTCTTCAGGCCATAACCGACGCGTCCCCTCGGCTGCCGTAACCTCCGGCCGTTCGGGTCGCCGGAGTTAAAGTGAGAAGGCTATAATAGATCTTCTCTTGAATTCTTAAAGAAAAGTTCAACCAAGAGCTTTAAGGTTTAGCCCAACCTTCTTCTAAGAGCTTCGTAGAGAGGCCGCAACCGAGCCCTGGTGTACCCTACCCCAGCCGCCGCCGAGTGCCGCCGCAGCCACCTTCCTTTTTCTTCCTTTCTCCGACGAGGTGTGAAGTTGGACTGGATCTCTTCAAGGTTGGATTGGGAGGTGTCTGAGGAGTTCCTGGTGCTTGAAGGACCCTGCTGGAGCAAGCCTTGGCCGCGCGTAGAGAGGGAACCAAGATCCGGCTTCATCCTATCTTCCCCGTGCTCGGCTAAGGTGAGGATCCTTAACCAACGGTTTCTAGCACCCCGGACCATTAGCAGTGGACTCCTTAGGTCCTTAGAATCCTCCATGAAAAGCCCTGAGCTCCCATGCATGTTACTTGGCCGGCGGGAGCCAATTATGGCCGGAAACCGAAGGTTGCTTCGCCTCGGAAAAACTCCGCAAGCGATGGACCAAATTGGCTCAAACTTGGTAGGCAGGGACTGTATGACCCTTTTATTATTTCTGCAAAGTTTGAGAAGTTTTGGTTGAGTAATTTGGAAGAAAAATCGAAACCCTAGTTTCGGGTTTTTATACATGTTGGCCGAACTTCGTGCTCCGGCTCCGGCGAGCTTCTCCGTCGCCGGCCATCTACCCAGAAGTGTTTATGGGACCAAGAGGATCTCAACCATGCTTTTGCATGGCTCCCATGCTGTGGTGACCCGGATCTTTGCAGGGCTTCTACAGTGTGACCAGCAGCTTCTGGAAGCCTACGTGGCATGTCGGCGGTGTTCGCGCGCCAATTTGGACACAAGAGATGGACTCGGGGCTTAAAATGGATCTCGTAGGTAATCGGGGGACCCCATCGGATGTTTAGAAGAGTTTACGCGTGGAGTGGATATCAAATTTAGGCTCGGCGCGGAATTCGGATTAAAAATACCTTTCCGGGAGCCTCCGGCAAATTATAGGATTGGAATTTGGCAAAATGGACGCCGGATTTGGAATCAGCGCGCGAAAACGGTCAAGATGGGCTAATTACTTACTGTTTTTGAGCTTGCGGGTACTGTTCATGCTGGAACAGTATTTCCGGCGATCGCCGGCGGCGGCCGGCGGCGGCGGGCAGCGTCGGCGGGCGGCGGCGCTGCCTCGGGCAGGCGTTTGGCAGCCGCGGGCAGGCGGCTGAGGGCGCGGGCAGGCGGCTGAGCGCGCGGGCAGGCGCGCGGTCCACCGCGGAGGTCGTGCACTAGGGGCGGGCCACGTGGCGCTCTCCGGTTGGCCGGTTCAGCGGGCGCGGTCCACTGAAATTGGGCCCGGGTGCACGGTAGACCGGGTGGACACGTGGCGTGAGGTGATTGGTTCGGTGTTGTGCTCCCGGTCCACGCAACCGGTGGAGTGGGTGACCGGGGCAGGTGGCCGTACGGCGGGGCAGGTGGCCGTACGGCCCGGGTCAGCCGCGACGTGCGCGGTCCACGGCGCGACGTGCGTGGTGCACGGGTTGCCGGGCCACGTGTCGCGTCGCCATTTGCGGGCGCCGGTGCACCGGGTGCAGTGGGGCCCGGGGGAGTAGTGGACTGAGCTGTGTGGTGGACCGGGCCGCACTGTGCGCGCCCGAAACTTGGCGGGCCGGGCCGCACTGTGCGCGCCCGAATTCGGGCGGACCGGACCGGGCGCCCGAAAGTTGGGACACAATGGGAATTTTTCCAATTGTTTCCTCACCCTATAAATAGGCAGCCCGAGCCCTCTTCTTTGGCTCTTTTCTCTCAGCCCACGCACCATCTGCCCGAGCACCTTGAAGAAGACTTGTTCAACTCTTAATTCTTGATCTTCCTGCCAAGTTCTACGATTTTAGGAGCACGCATCCCGAGGTTCTGGATTTTACGGTGCGGCGCGATGTTGCTTTCTAGTGTTCTTCTTCGGCGCAGCGGCAGTGTTTTGGCTCCCCTGGGCTACCCCGAGACCATTTTGCAGTGATTCTTGCGCCGACAGACTCCTAAGAGGTAGGGCTTCATCTTTCGTATTGATCGCGCTTTCCTGTTTCTAGTTTTTGGCACGGATCCCGAGGCAACACTGTGACCCTTTTTCTGTTTGGCTTTGTGGGACAGCATCGAGGTGTTTTGGCCATATCTTTGCGCACAAGCGTCAGCCGGAAACGAGCTTATACAACTTTTTCATCTACAGATCGCAAGGAACGCGCCCGTATTTTTCTTGGATTTTTCTGAGATTTCATCAGAGGTGAAAATTACTGTTTTCTCAGTGAACAGTGTACAGTTTTAATACAGATTTTTGTATGAGTGTACCACCTTGTCGAATTTATATCTTGGCTTACCGAACTCAGATTTGGGCGTGCAAGCTACCGTTGCGAAGCTATCGACGCGAGGATCGCGGTGATATTTTTGTGGGAATTTTCTGGGCTCTTGCTGCAGGTGAAAATTAAGCATTTTTGGGACTGTTGTTGTATGTGTGTGTGAGAGCAGATTTTGGAATGTTTGTGTAATAGTGGACTTTGTGTTGTGCCAGGAGAGTTACGGGTGTGCTGAACTTATTGGAGCAAGGGATTAGAGTTATCTGGTGTTTTCAGCTGTTGGGCTTTGGACAGTCAGCTTTTTAGGTGGGTGCTTTGTTCCGAGAACCGGTGGACGGTTCTCTAACTCTATATGTTAGAATTGCATGCAGGTGTAGGGTACAATACCTGGGATTGATTGGTAAGCTTAACAATGTTGATTTATGGGAATTGCAAGTTAATTATTCATATTATGACAATGGTATTAATCAGACATTTATGTTGATGATTAGTGGAAGCTTACCTAAGGCAAGGTTACCCCATATGATTAATTATCATGCCATGTTAGCATATAACCCTTTTATGAGGCTGGTTTATACAATGGGATAGGATTATGTAGTTATGTGCAGGTTCTACTCCAAGGAGTGATTATGGATCGAATATCATGGACAGGTATGGTCATTGCTAATTCTGGCATGAGGTTTATTTTCCTTATTCTTCTTGAGGACAAATGCATGCTTGTATGGACATATGTGTATGGACATATAGTTAGGCCATCTTTTACTGCTGCACTACATATTGGAACTTGACTTAGGAGAAACCATGTTATTCCTTTCTCCTTCTTGTTAGTCAGGCGGTCTGTGTTGCTCGGGTGCGAGCAGGGGTCTGGGGTAGTGTAGCAGGGACATTGGTGACAGGGACGGGTTGTGCTGGATTGCGGCTGGCAGGGTTTTGGCGGTGACCGCGGACTTTGGGCGGTTGACCGGAGGTCGGTTATTGTACTTTGGTTATGGACGGCAGGGTATTGCGGCAACCGCGGATATTGGGCGGTTGACCGGATATTTATTGATGTATCAGATTGGGTATTAGACTTTCCTCTAGTGGATGGAGTTTCCACTTATCATTTACTGTTATATCCGTTTAGGGATCGGGTTTCCCTTTAGTGGACGAGTTTTTCCACTTTGATCAGAGTCGTGATCCAGTCCTGCTATACAGTGATACTCGACACAGAGATACTTGTGATACTGATGACAGAGTTACTTTACTCGTGTGGGTCGCTCCCCTCGAGTGCCACTCCGGAGTGTGCGACTGGACGGATCGATGCCAGTCTGTTACTTACTTTTGTGTGCGATCGGACGGTTCGATGCCGATCTGTTACTTACTTTGGGATGCGACCGTACCGGTCCGAAGTCGGTCTGTATCCCGCGATTGAGATCTAGAGTTCGACAGCAGAGCAGGCGGTACCAGTGATTACTGGTCTATCGATTGGGTTTATTCAGGCAGATACTTTTTGTTACACTCGTGCCTGGGGGACCGAGTGGAGTCTAGTAGCTGTGTTTAGACCAGTGCTAGTATTGTTGGGAACCGTTCGGGGTTTGACGGTGGTCCCGTGGTCGTTGTGAGTTCTTTGACCATTGTGTGAGAGGTTGAGCATCTTGAGTCTTTCCGTTCTGAGAGAGAGAGGGCATGGATTTGACTATTGCCTGCATGAGCCACTACTCGATAGCGAGTTAGTCCATTTGGACGCCCTACGTAATTCCTGCCCGTCAGCGGGAGGTGGTTGTAGGTGGGCGCAGGTTTGACTGGACCCGATGTGGCAGTCAGCTCGATTGGGTCGATTGAGCACCTCGTGTGCGAGTGTTGCATATCTTCATCAGAGTTTCCCCATTTGAGCATTTGGATAGAGGCATGGTAGCTGTAGAGTGTTTCCAGCTTCTTCTTTCAGTTTTACTGCATCGGTTATCTTTTGCCTCTAGTAGTCTTGGTGGGCAGATCGTCGGGCCTAGTGGCGATACCCACTGAGAACTCCCTTATTGCGTAGTTCTCACGCCCGTTGGGGGTTTTCCCCCTTTTGTCCTTTCTCCTCTTTGTTTTGCAGAGTCTTGGCGGGTGTTGCCGTTCTGTGGTTGCTGTGCGTGGTGAGGGAGTAGCGAGCTAGATCCAGACCCATCTTTGGAGAGTAGCGGTACCCCCTTTGGAGGAGATCTTCAGTATAGTCGGTAGATTGGTATTTATTTCCTCTTTTGAGAGACTGATGTAGTGAGGATATGATGTATTGAGAGCTTGTACACTGATGTTTTATTTGAGATATCTCCCTGTTGAGCTATGAGTTTTGTACTCGAGGTTAATGTATGATTATCATTTTTGGGAGATGGACCTTGTTGTTTTATCTTCAGTTGTACAGTGGTTGATTTTATTCTACAGCAGTTTTATCTTTTAGCTCTGATATCTGTTAGCTGTAGTTCTTTTTGCAGGTAGGACGCTTCGCCTATGCGGGTTTGGCATAGGTGGCGGATCTGTTGGCGAGCCCGGGTCGCAGTTTCGACCCCGGGGCGTGACACATGCTGCCCGAATGAGGGTCGGCCATGGATGACCCGAAATTGGAACCCAACGTCGCCGCCGGCGATCCGGCCACCTCCGGCCGGGAAGGAAGGGTCGGGAAGCTTTGTATGAACCAGAGGAAGCTTCCATATAAGTTGTAAGACTTCTTATGGCTTCTGTAAAGATCCACCATTAATGGAGTTGAAGCTCCAAACCGAGCTTTTGTAGTAGCCGCTTGTTTAAAATATTTTAAGGGTCTACTTTTGGTTTCGTTAATTCCGCAATTCGTTTCGGGGGCTGGAGGGTGATCGAATAATTCCTTGTTTCCGAACAGACCGTTGGGGCCCGCGGGTATTTTTAATTAATAGGGCTCGCGAAACGGAGAACGGCGGCGAAATCGGTTTTGAATTCCGATGCCAGAATCTCCCGGAATAAATTCCGGAAGGTAGCTAACGGTTAAGGTGGTTAACGCGGTTTTTCAGACAGACCGGACCCTGGTTCGCACCCGACTTGTACCCGTTTTTAACTTGAACTGGGTTCATTCCCATTCCCAAACTTAACCGCTTCCGCCACCTTAATCACTCCCGCGTTTTCCCGTCGTACAACTCCCCACGAACCGCCCCGAACTTCCCACCACTTCCCTACAACTTCCCACGAACCGCCCCAACTTCCCACCACTTCCCCCAACTACCGGCCACTCCCCACAACTCCCCTTAACTTCCCCTGCGTACGAAACCCCAAAGGCAACGAAAACCCACTTCCCCAACCTTTCAGTTTCCCAACCGAACCTTACCTTTCCCCAATCGATCGAGAGGAGAAGCAAGGCGGAGCGGGTGAGGAGAAGGAAGATCGCCGGCATACCCTTCACCCAAGAACAGGACGATCATCCCCTAGATCAACCCTAGCCGACGAAACCCAGGTAAGCAAGGCTTAGGGTTCTTGATTTGGTCGTTTCTTGGTTCTCTTAGGAAAAAGGGAGGGGAGTCGGCGCCATTACCGGAGCCACGCATGCGGGCGGCGCCGCATGAGGGCGGCGCCGCGAGCATCCGCATTCGGGCGGCGCCGCATGCGGGTGGCGCCGCATGCGGGAGGCACCGCATGCGGGCGCCGCCGCTTGCGGGCGGCTCCGCATGCGGGTGCGGGAGGCACCGCATGCGGGCTGCCGCATGCGGGCGCCGCCGCTTGCGGGCGGCTCCGCATGCGGGTGCGGGCGGCACCGCATGCGGGCTGCCGCACGTGGGCGCCGCCGCTTGCGGGCGGCTCCGTATGCGGGTGCGGGCGGCACCGCATGCGGGCTGCCGCATGCGGGCGCCACCGCTTGCGGGCGGCTCCGCATGCGGGTGCGGGCGGCACCGCATGCGGGCTGCCGCATGCGGGCGCCGCCGCTTGCGGGCGCCTCCGCATGCGGGTGCGGGCGGCACCGCATGCGGGCTGCCGCATGCGGGCGCCGCCGCATGCGGGTGCGGGCGGCACCGCATGCGGGCGCCGCCGCTTGCGGGCGCCTCCGCATGCGGGTGCGGGCGGCACCGCATGGGGGCTGCCGCATGCGGGCGCCGTCGCTTGCGGTCGCCGCCGCTTGCGGGCGCCGCCGCTTGCGGGCGCCGCCGCATGCGGGTGCGGGAGGCACCGCATGCGGGCTGCCGCATGCGGGCGCCGCCGCTTGCGGGCGGCTCCGCATGCGGGTGCGGGCGGCACCGCATGCGGGCTGCCGCATGCGGGCGCCACCGCTTGCGGGCGGCTCCGCATGCGGGTGCGGGAGGCACCGCTTGCGGACTGCCGCATGCGGGCGCCGCCACTTGCGGGCGGCTCCGCAGGCGGGTGCGGGCGGCACCGCATGCGGGCGCCGCCGCTTGCGGGCGGCTCCGCATGCGGGTGCGGGCGGCACCGCATGCGGACAGCGCCGCATGCGGGCGGCACCGCATGCGGGCGGTGCCGCATGCGGGCATCACCGCATGCGGACGGCGCCGCACGCAGTTCGTACGTCGCCCAGCCGTGCGGGGCCAGGCGCGTACGTGTACAAATTGTGCGCAAGGTGGGGGGGCGCCGGGTGTTCTAGTCGTTAATCTTACAGAGTCTTAATCACTGACTCCTGTATGACAGGTTCTTGTAGGTCCGGGCGGGCACCCGAGACGCGGGAGAACCTAGCATCGGTCAGGAGCGCGACAACAAGGTGGGTTTACGGTCGAGGCTGAGTATTGTGTTGGTAATCCGAAAGGGACTTTTTATTGTTAATCGGTACTAACACTGACGGTTTCTATGATGTACTATATTACCCCGTGTCTTGGTTACTTATGCTCGAGTTGCGACACGCGCACCCGCGGTCTGGCCACCGCAAAGGGTGCTCTTTTCCGGAAAGGCGGTCTTCGACCCGTGTTACCCCACGAGGTGACGTAGTGGGGGCCCCCGTAGGTGTGGGGTTTGAGGCAGCAAGGTGCGAGCGGTGCGACCTGTCGGGGTTGGTGCCCGACGAGGTCAGGTGTGCGACCCGTCGGGGTTGGTGCCCGACGAGGTCAGGTGTGCGACCCGCCGGGAAAGGTGCCCGACGCGGTCAGGTGTTACAGGTGTTACCGGGGTTACAGGTGTTACAGGTGGTACAGGTGGTTGCGAGTTACCGTTACGAGTAGAGCGGTTGTTCCGGTTAGTCTTACTTTTGTGGCTTGGTATTACTTTACTGCTTTAGTACTATTTTTATGATAGTGTCGCTGACTACCCACTCTGTGACAGGTACCTCCAGGGGGTAGATGTAGGCGACGGTGAGGCCGAGGTGGTAGCAGTCGGGCTGGGGGAGCCCTAGTATGCTGTTTTCTTTACTTTCTCTGCATTTCATTCGGAATTGCAGGTTACTGTGTGGTTCTCGATACCCTTGTGGGGTCGTGTGGATGTTGAGTACTTTCATTCTGGTTATGCACTACTGTTTCCTTTATTGTTCCCGTTTGGCTGTTTTCTAAACAAATCAACTAGAAAACAAAAGAAAAAGGACTTCGAAAACTGTTTTCAAAAGTCTAGGGTCGGGTGGGCCCGTTTTCTAAACCTTGTAGATTTATGCCGTTTTCCAATCAGTTTTTCAAAACCTAAGGCCGTGTGAGCCTGTTTCCAAAACAGTGAGTTTATACGTTCAACCTGACTGGCCACGGGTATTGTTTCGCCTTCATGCACCGTACTACTTCGAACTATTGTGATTAAATGGGAAAATGATTGCTTATGTTCGACTATTGTAACAGCCGCGACGCCGTGCATATACAGAGGAGACTCTGCCCGATTTTCGAGTAAATCTGTATATGTGGCGGGTCTGGGCACGCGCCGGGGAAGGAGGTTTTTTTTAAACAAAAAAATTTGTACGCACTTTACGCGTGCTTTGAGGTATCATTTCCGCTAAAATAAAATCCCCGGGGCGTGACAGATTAAGATGGTATCAGAGACTTTGCTTTAATCACAACAGTGACGGCCCAACATCCACCGAGATATCACACTTAACTACGAATAAATGAAATGTGTGGGACGTAAGGGTGTAGGACGTGAGTGAACGTGGGGGAAGGGGAATTTGTGTGATTTATTTATGCACGGTTTTCTTGGTATGCTGGGACTAATGTGGTTCCTTGGTGTGCACAGATAGAAGCCCGATTTTGGGTAGGTAACTGCTGCCGGACATGGACCTTGCGACAGAGGCGAACCGCTTACTACGCAACCAGCTGCGCGACGTGGCTGGGCAATTGCTAACTCTCGCGGAGCACGTGGGTATACTGACCCAGGAGCTCGAGAGTGTCGACCGCGCCCAGCACGGCACCGGTGGTGTTAACCCCCGTGGGATACCACCGACTGGCGTTTCCACCTTTCAGGGAGCGGTCAACTTGGCCGTGCGCGCGGAGCTAGAGCGTACACGACGGGCACACCCCTACCCCGGCCCGACAGGGGGCCCCTACCAGTGCGGCAGAGCGACCAAGCGCCAGAGGAACGGGCCGAAACCCGGGCAGGCGATGAGGGAGGGACCCGCACCACCGACGCCATGCGTCATTTGTGACGGTGCGCATCCAATGATGGATTGCCCTTGGTGGGATGAGCATTGCTTCCGGTGTGGCAGGCCGGGCCACACACGTTACGAGTGTCCCCGGAGGCCGGGCGTCACCAGACCCCCGGCACCGAGACCCGACGACCCACGCCTGACGGACTCTTCCGATACCGAGACCCCACCCCGCCACGTCGAACGTAGCTGGCCCAGAGGTTGTGGACGGACCTCCCCAGCCGCCCCGGGGAGCAGTGATGCAGAATCCTAGAACAGGAAATCACAAGTATATATATTTTTTTTCCTTTATCGTTTTTCTTTGGTTAGGCATTGATTCCCATCTTCCGTTTTTGTCTTTTTCTTTCTCCGCGTACTGTGCGGTTGTGTCGGGGGGGGGGGGGGGGGTTATATAGGATAGGAGTGGGGTTACTCCCCTAGTCCGCCTGAGGAGTTGTGAACGCTAGGTAGGAATCCCTTACAAGTGGTTTTGAGGAGAGAACCCTACCTAGTTTGTTGGTCTGTTCAAAACCCCGGAGGAGGAACTTCGCGGGAGTAGCCACTACCGTGACTGTAGCAGACAAGGTGTCACCACCCCCGACGATGACATCAGAAGCGGCGTTTTGAATTATTGAAGGATTACGACCTAACGATCCAATATCACCCCGGGAAAGCAAACGTGGTAGCGGACGTTCTGAGCAGGAAGGGGCGATTGTAGGGAGGATCGGTAGGTGCGATGACTGAACAGAGCAACTTGATCGTGAAATTTTCACGACTAGGGTTGGAAGTAGTGCCAGCAGGCACGGTTGCGCAACTTCTAACTTTGGTGGTCAAGCCAACACTGCTAGAAAAGATTCGAGAGGGACAGCAGGCGGACTCGCACTTACAGCTCGTAAGAGACAAGATCTCACCGGATCAGGAAGGGGACTTTTCATTGGAAGGCGATGACACCCTACGGTTCTGCGGGCGGATTTGCGTGCCGGATACCCCGGAATTGAAGAAGGAAATTCTGTCCGAGGCACACAGCGCCCCTTATGCAGCGCATCCAGGAGGCACAAAAATGTACAGGGATCTCAAGCAGACCTTCTGGTGGCCCAAGATGAAGAGGGATGTAACTCGATTTGTAGCTCATTGCCTAGTGTGTCAACAGATAAAGGCGGAACATCAACGACCGGCGGGAAAGTTACAACCCTTACCGGTACCGGAGTGGAAGTGGGATCATATCACCATGGACTTTGTCACTGGGTTCCCACGTTCACCACAAGGACACGACACAATATGGGTTGTGGTGGACCGGCTAACTAAGTCAGCGCACTTCCTGCCGATTCACACAACCTGGACCAGAGAGCGGTTGGCTCAAGTCTACCTCAGCGAGATTGTAAGACTGCATGGGGTACCGGCATCGATCACATCAGACAGAGACACGCGGTTTGTCTCAAAGTTTTGGCAGAGTCTGCAACAAGCCTTGGTGACTAAATTGCACTTCAGCACAGCCTTCCACCCTCAGACAGACGGGCAGTCGGAGCGAGTGATACAGACGCTAGAGGACCTGCCTCGGGCCTGTGTACTCGATTGGGGAGTCGGTTGGGAGCGTTACCTACCACTTGTAGAATTCGCTTACAACAATAGCCACCAGGCCAGCATACTGATGGCACCCTACGAAGCCTTATACGGGAGACGCTGCCGATCCCCGATCTGTTGGGACGACTTGGGAGAACGGAAGTTCTTGGGACCCGACTTGGTGGAAGAAACAGAAGAGAATGTGCGCCTCATCAGACAGCGCTTACTAACTGCCCAGAGTCGACAAATGAGCTACGCGGATCGAAGACGCCACGATTTAGAGTTCCAGGTGGGAGAACACGTGTTTTTGCGGGTCTCGCCGTCCAGGGGAATCAAGCGATTCGGGTTAAAAGGCAAGCTAAGCCCGCGGTTCGTGGGGCCATTCGAGATCCTGGAACGGATTGGCCCAGTGGCTTACCGCCTTGCCCTACCACCGAACCTCAACCGGATTCATGACGTGTTCCACGTTTCGATGCTCAAGAAATACCTCCCCGACCCGTCGCATGTTCTGGACGTCTCGACACTCGAACTAAAGGAGGACCTAAGCTTCGAGGAAACCCCTGTGCGAATACTAGCAAGAGAAAGCAAGACGCTTCGAAACCGAGACAATCCCTATGTGAAGGTGCACTGGAACAACCACGAGGAGCGGGAAGCGACATGGGAACTAGAATCGAAGATGAGGGAGGGCTACCCTTATCTCTTTACCGCGAACCAGGATTGAGTTTCGAGGACGAAACTCGTTTTAAGAGGTGAGTGGTGTAGTAGCCGCTGGTTTAAAATATTTTAAGGGTCTACTTTTGGTTTCGTTAATTCCGCAATTCGTTTCGGGGGCTGGAGGGTGATCGAATAATTCCTTGTTTCCGAACAGACCGTCGGGGCCCGCGGGTATTTTTAGTTAATAGGGCTCGCGAAACGGAGAACGGCGGCGAAATCGGTTTTGAATTCCGACGCCGGAATCTCCCGGAATAAATTCAGGAAGGTAGCTAACGGTTCAGGTGGTTAACGCGGTTTTTCAGACAGACCGGACCCTGGTTCGCACCCGACTTGTACCCATTTTTAACTTGAACTGGGTTTATTCCCATTCCCCAACTTAACCACTTCCGCCACCTTAATCACTCCCGCGTTTTCCCGTCGTACAACTCCCCACGAACCGCCCCCAACTTCCCACCACTTCCCCACAACTTCCCACGAACCGCCCCAACTTCCCACCACTTTCCCCAACTACCGGCCACTCCCCACAACTCCCCTTAACTTCCCCTGCGTACGAAACCCCAAAGGCAACAAAAACCCACTTCCCCAACCTTTCAGTTTCCCAACCGAACCTTACCTTTCCCCAATCGATCGAGAGTAGAAGCAAGGCGGAGCGGGTGAGGAGAAGGAAGATCGCCGGCATACCCTTCACCCAAGAACAGGACGATCATCCCCTAGATCAACCCTAGCCGACGAAACCTAGGTAAGCAGGGCTTAGGGTTCTTGATTTGGTCGTTTCTTGGTTCTCTTAGGAAAAAGGGAGGGGAGTCGGCGCCATTACCGGAGCCACACATGCGGGCAGCGCCGCGTGCATCCGCATGCGGGCGGCGCCGCATGCGGGTGGCGCCGCATGCGGGTGGCACCGCATGCGGGCGCCGCCGCTTGCGGGCGGCTCCGCATGCGGGTGCGGGAGGCACCGCATGCGGGCTGCCGCATGCGGGCGCCGTCGCTTGCGGGCGGCTCCGCATGAGGGTGCGGGAGGCACCGCATGCGGCCTGCCGCATGCGGGCGCCGCCGCTTGCGGGCGGCTCCGCATGCGGGTGCGGGCGGCACCGCATGCGGGCTGCCGCATGCGGGCGCCGCCGCTTGCGGGCGCCTCCGCATGCGGGTGCGGGCGGCACGGCATGCGGGCTGCCGCATGCGGGCGCCGCCGCTTGCGGGCGCCTCCGCATGCGGTTGCGGGCGGCACCGCATGCGGGCTGCCGCATACGGGCGCCGCCGCTTGCGGGCGCCTCCGCATGCGGGTGCGGGCGGCACCGCATGCGGGCTGCCGCATGCGGGCGCCGCCGCTTGCGGGCGCCGCCGCATGCGGGTGCGGGCGGCACCGCATGCGGGCTGCCGCATGCGGGCGCCGCCGCTTGCGGGCGCCGCCGCATGCGGGTGCGGGCGGCACCGCATGCGGGCTGCCGCATGCGGGCGCCGCCGCTTGCGGGCGGCTCCGCATGCGGGTGCGGGGGGCACCGCATGTGGGCTGCCGCATGCGGGCGCCGCCGCTTGCGGGCGGCTCCGCATGCGGGTGCGGGAGGCACCGCATGCGGACTGCCGCATGCGGGCGCCGCCGCTTGCGGGCGGCTCCGCAGGCGGGTGCGGGCGGCACCGCATGCGGGAGGTACCGCATGCGGGCGCCGCCGCTTGAGGGCGGCTCCGCATGCGGGTGTGGGCGGCACCGTATGCGGACAGCGCCGCATGCGGGCGGCACCGCATGCGGGCGGTGCCGCATGCGGGCATCACCGCATGCGGACGGCGCCGCACGCAGTTAGTACGCCGCCCAGCCGTGCGGGGCCAGGCGCGTACGTGTACAAATTGTGCGCAAGGTGGGGGGGCGCCGGGTGTTCTAGTCGTTAATCTTACAGAGTCTTAATCACTGACTCCTGTATGACAGGTTCTTGTAGGTCCGGGCGGGCACCCGAGACGCGGGAGAACCTAGCATCGGTCAGGAGCGCGACAACAAGGTGGGTTTACGGTCGAGGCTGAGTATTGTGTTGGTAATCCGAAAGGGACTTTTTATTGTTAATCGGTACTAACACTGACGGTTTCTATGATGTACTATATTACCCCGTGTCTTGGTTACTTATGCTCGAGTTGCGACACGCGCACCCGCGGTCTGGCCACCGCAAAGGGTGCTCTTTTTCGGAAAGGCGGTCTTCGACCCGTGTTACCCCACGAGGTGACGTAGTGGGGGCCCCCGTAGGTGTGGGGTTTGAGGCAGCAAGGTGCGAGCGGTGCGACCTGTCGGGGTTGGTGCCCGACGAGGTCAGGTGTGCGACCCGTCGGGGTTGGTGCCCGACGAGGTCAGGTGTGCGACCCGCCGGGATAGGTGCCCGACGCGGTCAGGTGTTACAGGTGTTACCGGGGTTACAGGTGTTACAGGTGGTACAGGTGGTTGCGAGTTACCGTTACGAGTAGAGCGGTTGTTCCGGCTAGTCTTACTTTTGTGGCTTGGTATTACTTTACTGCTTTAGTACTATTTTTATGATAGTGTCGCTGACTACCCACTCTGTGACAGGTACCTCTAGGGGGTAGATGTAGGCGACGGTGAGGCCGAGGTGGTAGCAGTCGGGCTGAGGGAGCCCTAGTATGCTGTTTTCTTTACTTTCTCTGCATTTCATTCGGAATTGTAGGTTACTGTGTGGTTCTCGATACCCTTGTGGGGTCGTGTGGATGTTGAGTACTTTCATTCTGGTTATGCACTACTGTTTCCTTTATTGTTTCGGTTTGGCAGTTTTCTAAACAAATCAACTAGAAAACAAAAGAAAAAGGACTTCGAAAACTGTTTTCAAAAGTCTAGGGTCGGGTGGGCCCGTTTTCTAAACCTTGTGGATTTATGCCGTTTTCCAATCAGTTTTTCAAAACCTAAGGCCGTGTGAGCCTGTTTCCAAAACGGTGAGTTTATACGTTCAACCTGACTGGCCACGGGTATTGTTTCGCCTTCATGCACCGTACTACTTCGAACTGTTGTGATTAAATGGGAAAATGATTGCTTATGTTCGACTATTGTAACAGCTGCGACGCCGTGCATATACAGAGGAGACTCTGCCCGATTTTCGAGTAAATCTGTATATGTGGCGGGTCTGGGCACGCGCCGGGGAAGGAGGTTTTTTTTAAACAAAAAAATTTGTACGCACTTTACGCGTGCTTTGAGGTATCGTTTCCGCTAAAATAAAATCCCCGGGGCGTGACAGCTTTGCTCCCCGCCGCCGCCGCACCCCGTCGCCAGGCACGGGTTCAGGTAAGTTAGAAATGGTATTTAGCAACATTTTGGTCAAGTTGCTGAGCCCAGAGTCCCTGGTTGAGCTATCACAATTTTCAATGCTTGTGGCATCTTCTTCAACCTCGGTCTCCGGAAATTCGAGGGTGCAAAACTAAGACCATGTTGCTGGGATTGTTACCTGAGCCTTGTGGAACAATTCACTTCAAGTTTTAAAGCAAATGGTCCATTACTTGCTGAGAACCAAGCTTGAAACTTGGTTATGTTAAATGTTGTAATATGTGCATGACAACTATTTGATCAAATGCCGCAAAGAAGATTAAGTTGGATTTAGACCTAACTGTAAATATCAAATTTGTTCCAATTTGTCCCCTGAGCTTGATGCTCACTTCAGACCAAGATGGTTCTGTGTGGAATGAAAGTTGGAGCAAGATGAACTTGTATGTTTGCAAGATGAGGGATCTTCTTGATCCAGCTGATCTGGGCTGCAACTAGGGTGAGCCCTGTGATCCTTGCAATATTTAAAGACCTTCTCATATACAAAGTTTGCGGGTTTGAAGTTTAGATTAAAAGTTGTAGTTAAAACAACCTTTTGATGAAATGTTGGCCCAAAACCATGTCCCGGGCTGTTTGCGAAGCCGCGACAGTGCATTCCTAGCTAATTTGGGGTCACTGGACGCGATGCTCGCGTTAGAATTAGCGTTTGAGGTCTCGAAGAAATAAAATGGCATTTAGGCTAAGTTAGAGCATAATTTATGGGCCAAAGTTTGCCTCGGGATCCGTACTGCCACAAATTGGTGAGCACGGTGTTCAGCAAGATGTAAGTCACCTGCTGGAAGTGACGGAATGTTCAAATGAATCTCCAGTTGAGAGAACGGGTAAACACAGTGCCCAAATTGGCACTAAAAGTGAGAATTTGAAAACTCTAAGGGTTTAGATGCAAAAGTCACATCATATACTGGTTAGTAAGTTGATTCCTGAACCTTAATTCACATTCAGGGTTATTCGGTAGCATCTGGTGTGCTGAGCGTACAGTTGGTTCAGATTAGCCGCCTGCGTTATATCAGGTGGGTTTATCTTCAGTCCGGGCTTTATCATTTCGGCCCTCTGTGTACGGTATTGGTTGGACCCCTGTTTTTGATAGCTTAAACATTACTTTGAGCCTGCCTTTCTTTGATTATATTATATCTGCTATCTGCCTGATCTATGCCTGTTATCTGTTCTATTTTGCCTTACATGATTGTCCATAGCACCTCTAGCATTTATACTTTTACTCGGACATTTTCATGGTTGATTAGTGAGCCTGTTTGTTCTGCTGATCAAATGATACATCTCTGAGCACACAGATTTATTTAACTGAGGTTTTACCCCGCTTCGTAGGGTCGCCGGAGTCTGTTCTTGTTTGATAGGACAAAGGCACTGCTCTGCGAGGTTTGGACCTAAACCCAAGCTTCGTAGTGTCGCCTGAGTCTGTTCTTGTTTGATAGGACGAGGGCAATGCTCTTCGAGGTTTGGGCTTTTCAAAACAGTTTTCTTAAAAATATGTGTTTAAGTTTTGTATCATTTGGTTGGTTTGTGTGGTTGAGTTGAGTTTATCTGTGAGCTTCTGTTGAGAGAGATTTGCCTTGATCTTGCATATGAGTTGAGATTTATTGCTGAGTGTTCCTGCATGAGTGTTGAGATTCAGTTGGTTTTTGTCCTTGCAACCCAGTGGGGATTTCCCGGCTTGTTGCCGATTACCCGGTCAGTGGACCGTGAGCTTGAGCATTTGCATATGATTCGCCCGCACTGTTGTACTTCACGAACATCAGCGGATTTGCTACCCGTAGCGATGTTCTTTACCGGTAAAGTGGTTAGCTGAGGCAACCCGTGACCCTAGTTTGGGGAATGTCAACTAGGTGGTGCCAAGAGGGCAGCCTTGCCTGAGGTCTTGTGAAGGCCAATATGGTAGCTTGTGATTGGGTCTTTGCGTTTTCATCTATTTGATGCATGTGTTGTTAAGTTGCTTTAACATGATTCTTTGATTCTTTGATCTGGCTTCTACTTATCTACCTTTATATGATTCTATGTGATGCCTCTGATTATAGTTCCATTGTTATCTTGCTGATTGTCCTAACTCCTTGATGTGTTGATTATCCTGATACATGTTTTAAATACTGCTAAAATTATCTCCTATGCTTGTACCCAGATTATGAGATTTGCTTTCTTTACAGCACCAGTTATATATCTGCTTTACCCTAACCCCTGATCTATTACTATCCTCTAGCATTGTATACCAGTAGGTACGATCTGCTATTTCTCGGCTCGTCGTGCCCACTGGGATACACTCCGGTGTGTCTCACACCCTCGGGTGACTGTTTTTCAGGTCGAGCGGGTGTTGAGATGTCAGGACGAGTTGGTGAGATCACGAGATAGAGCTTGACCCTGGATAGCCGATAAGATCAAGTATTTAGTTATTTGTTGTATCAAATGTAATGCAATGTAATTGAAAAGTTATTGCTATTGTAATTTAATCTTGCTTAGTAGATGTACGTAGTTAGTACTCTGGTTGTATCCCAAGTGAGCCGTGCATATATAGAAAAGGCTCAATCCCCAGTGGGATTGGGACTCTTCTATATATGTGGCGGTCTGTTGCGCCCTAGCCGATTTTAAACTCTGATTTCAAAAAAAAAAAAAAAAAAAAATTAGACGCTGGTTTTTAAACTCGGGGCGTGACAGATTAGATGGTATCAGAGAAATAGGAAACGCAATGTCTAGGTTTGGCTAGGAACGAACCCTAGGATGACTCGTGCTACGAGAGAGCGCTGGGTAGTGTTCTAAGTCTGATAGGTCAAAACAGAAGTTGTGGGTCGACCGTACTAAGATAAATTATTAACTATTGCAGTTATGGCTCGCACTCGGCGTGGTGCTGGTGGTGGTCAAGGGACTGGCATGGGTCGGGGGGCTGCCCAAGCAACTGCTGAAAGTGGGGGCCCAGAGATCCCCGACAGAATGCAAAGATTTGAGGACCAGTTGGCTCAAATGGCTGCAATGATACAACAGTACATGCAGCGGGAGGCCAATGTTCATGCTGCACCTGCACCACCTGCAGCACCAGCCTCTGCGAACGAGGGACCTCCTGTTCCTCCTGCACCAGTACCACCGGCTGAATCGGCTGCATCTGAAGCCGTTGCTGCAATTGTGGATGCTCCCGGGGTGGCAGGGGGTAACAATCCTAACGATCCTGCGGCCCTCGAAGCTGCCAGAGCAACGTACAAGGAAGAAAGATCAAGAGTCAGGGGAGTCCTGCTGGAGTTTAATAAATTCAAGCCCCAAGAATTCTCAGGCCGTGAAAAGGACCCCTGGGCCCTTGAAGAATGGCTAAACCACATGGAGAACCTGTTTAGAGATTTGGACACTGAAGAGCAAGATAAGGTGACGCTGGGGGTGCACTGCCTCGGTGTCAGCGCAAGCTTATGGTGGCTGCGCTACCAACGCCACAATTTTGCTCCTGATGCACCTAAGCCTACCTGGGAGCAATTTAGGGTGGCTCTGTACCACCGCTACCTAAAGGAGACAGCACGAGAGGCATTAGAGCGGGACTTGGAAAACATGCGCCAAGGAGACCACACCCTGAGGGAGTACGAAGAAGAATTTACGAAAATTGCAGACCTGGTGCCACAAGCGGTGCAGGACGAGCGTCGCAAGGTTAGATTATTTACTCAAGGCCTGCGACACGAGATCCGGCGTCAGTTGTCTTCACATTTGATCACCGACTACGACGAATGTATCGAGCGCTGCCTTGCCATTGAGGCTGAATTGAAAATCTCCCGGGCTGAGCGGGCAGCGATGGATAAAGGAAAAGGGATGAAGCGACAGTTCGCTGGAAATGGGGAGGGATCATCTGGATCAAATAGAAGATCCCCTAGACCCCCAGGAAATCAGAACCAAGCCAGTGGTTCTCGGACCTTCAATCGTCAACATAGGGCGAGGCCTTGCGTCTTCTGTGGGGCAGATCATCAACCCATGACTTGCGGCCTGCGCCACGGAAGATGCTATAATTGTGGTCAGCCTGGCCATATCTCTGCTAAGTGCCCGCGGAGATCTGCTGCGAACCTGTAAAGTACCGGGGCATTGGATAGCGCGCCGACCACACAGATGGCTTGGAGCAAAGAGTTGCCTTGGGCATGTTGCATTTGAGGTTACTGTTGATGCCGAGTTGATTCGGATCAACGCGGAAGCTCCAGCTCGATTCGGGGTTTTTCTGGGCTTTGTAGGCCGATTGAGGATGAGATTGGGAATTTCAGACTTCACCGTGGAGTGCCGGAAATTCAGGAACGCGTGGAACAGGTGTACTTTCAGATTACAGCGAGGTTCGGGAGGTTCCGGACTGACGCGGAGGGCCCGGAGTCAAAAAGTGAGTCGGAACTGGCAATTTTGGAGCCGGTAATTGATTTGAGCACCCCGACTCAACGGATAAGCTTTTTAAGGAGAAAAAGCTGTGGACACGTGTACTTTTGATTTACAGCGAGGTTCGGGAGGTTCCGGACTGACGCGGAGGACCCGGAGGCAAAAAGTGAGTCGGGACTGGCAATTTTGGAGCCGGTAATTGATTTGAGCACCCCGACTCAACGAATAAGCTTTTTGAGGAGAAAAAGCTGTGGACACGTGTACTTTTGATTTACAGCGAGGTTCGGGAGGTTCCGGACTGACGCAGAGGACCCGGAGGCAAAAAGTGAGTTGGAACTGGCAATTTTGGAGCCGGTAATTGATTTGAGCACCCCGCCTCAACGGATGAGCTTTTTGAAGAGAAAAAGCTGTGAGCGCGTGTATTTTCGATTTACAGCGGAGTTCGGGAGGTTCCGGGCAGCGGCGGAGAGCCCGAAGGCAAAAAGTGAGTTGGAGTTGGAATTCTTGGAATTAATTAATTAAGTTAATTAATTATAAAGCCCTTGCTTTATAAAAAGGCCCCAGCCCCTCCTCTGCAGCAGAGAGAAGAAAGAAAAAGGAAGAAAGAAAGAAAGGAAAAGAAAAGAGAGGAAAAGGAAAAAGAAAAGAAAGAAAAGGGTTTGCAAGGTGATCTTGGATTTTTGGACTCGCCGTTGGAGGCCGCGTGGAGCTCGTGGGCGTGCGGCGAGCGGCAACGAGGTAAGCAAAATTCTGACTTTTGGGTTTTTCGGAGGTTTATGCAGTTTTTTGGAGTTTTTGAGCTTTGACGAATTTTTAATTGGGTTTTAAAATGCTTAAATCAGATTTTTTGGGATTTTTCGGAATATTGGGGTTTTTTCGGAAATTCTTGGATTTGCCGTCGCCGGCGGCCGCGCGCGTGTGCAACGGCGCACGCGCGGCGCCAGGGTGCTGCTGTTGGCAGCACCCTGCGGCGACTTGCCGCTGGGCGCGGCGCCGCGTGCAGCAAAGAGCGGACCGCGGCGCTGCCTGGCCGCGCGCAGGCGCGCGCGGCAGGGCCGCGCGTGGGTGCGCGCGGCATCTCCTGGCCGCGCGCAGGCGCGCGGGGCAGGGCCGCGCGCAGGGGCGCGCGGCAGGGCCGCGCGCGTGCGCGCGGCACCTCCTGGCCGCGCGCAAGGGCGTGCGGCAGGGCCGCGCGCAGGGGCGCGCGGCAGGGCCGCGCACGTGAGCGCGGCACCTCCTGGCCGCGCGCAGGGGCGCGCGGCAGGGCCGCGCGCGGGTGCGCGCGGCATCTCCTGGCCGCGCGCAGGCGCGCGCGGCAGGGTCGCGCGCAAGGGCGCGCGGCAGGGCCGCGCGCGTGCGCGCGGCACCTCCTGGCCGCGCGCAGGCGCGCGCGCGGCAGGGGCGCGCGCAGGGGCGCGCGGCAGGGCCGCGCGCGGGCCTGCGGGCCGCGCGGGCGCGCGACCGCGCGCAGCGCCGCAGGGCTCTATGCGGCGCGCTTCGGCACCGCGCAGCGGGTCGCTGCGCGGCGCTGCTTGGTGTGGCGCCGTGCGGCGGGCCTCCCTCGTCGCGCGGCTGGGGTTTTCGCCGCTCGGCGTGCTCCCGGACGGCGGGCGACTCCTCGGTTTGCGTGCCGACGCCGTGTTTTCGCCGTCGGAGCCCGTGGGTCGCCGTCGGCCGCTGTTTTCGCTCGCTGTTTTGCGCAGGTTTTCGCCGTTTTTCGCGAGCAGGTTGCGAGCAGTTTCGCAAGCGGTTCCGCTGTTTTCGCTCGCTGTTTTGCGCAGGTTTTCGCCGTTTTTCGCGAGCAGGTTGCGAGCAGTTTCGCAAGCGGTTCCGCTGTTTTCGCTCGCTGTTTTGCGCAGGTTTTCGCCGTTTTTCGCGAGCAGGTTGCGAGCAGTTTCGCAAGCGGTTTCGCTGTTTTCGCCCGCTGTTTTTGCGCAGGTTTTCGCCGTTTTTCGCGAGCAGGTTGCGAGCAGTTTCGCAAGCGGTTTCGCTGTTTTTGCTCACAGATTTCGCGCAGTTTCGCGCAGGTTTTCGCGCAGGTTTCCGCCGTTTTTCGCGAGCAGTTTGCGAGCGGTTTAGCGCGTTTTTCGAGCAGATTTCGCGAGCGGTTTGCGCAGTTTTCGCTGGTTTTTCGCAAGCTATTTTTGAGCAGTTTTTGCGCCGACGGAGCTGTTTTCGCCGTCGGGCGCTGATTTTCGCCGACGGGCTGTTTTTCGCCGTCGGGCGCTGATTTTTCGCTGACGGAGGCTGTTTTCGCCGACGGAGGCTATTTTTCGCCGTCGGATGCTCGGTTTTGACCTTTTTGATTGATTTTGCGATTTCTTCGCTTCTGGCAGCTTGCGGTGCGGTTTTAGCTTCCGCGGAGCGCGCGGTCGTGTGGTTGGTCGCCGCGTGCTCCGTTTCGCGTGCGGATTCTGGCATCGGGCTTCGTGTTGCGTGCGGACCCCTTGGAGGCCAGGTAAGCCGCTGAGCCAATTGCAAGTGTCGACGAGCAATTGGTGGCTTTCTGAGGTGGGTTGGTTTTCTCTCCAAGTCTACGGACTTCCTTCTAATTCTATTGTGATAGGATTGCATGCTAGTTTAAGTGTTTTCTTGGAACTTAACTAGCACCCCCGTCATATGTGCATGAGTTTGACCAGACCAGTTGTGAACCTTAATTTGGGCTAGGTTCCTTTATGCTTTAGACATCCCGCACTTTTCATATCCTTCGGGACTTAGAGTTTCCTCGCCCGGGTAGTGGGCTGAGTGGTCAGAGTGTTGTGGGACGGGTGTTGCACTCGGGCCCGGGGGGCCGAGTGGGGTCTGGTGGCTGGGTTAGGCCAGTGTTAGTGTTTTGGGGAACCGTTTCAGATAAACGGTGGTCCCGGGGGTTTTCCTTTCCGCTGTTCTTCTCGTCACCACCAGGTTGTGATCATGGTGCACGTGTGTTAGCAGGACCTTGAACCCAGAACCTTTTTGGATAAATACATGATTTTAGTCAGCCAATGTTTCTTCCAAGCCTCGCAAGGTTGCCTGAGTCGGTTCTTGTGTGATAGGACGAGGGCATTAGCCCTTCGAGGTTTGGGCATAAAACTCGATTTCAAAAGGGTTTTCCTATAAAGACTAAAAATCATTAATAAGATGGATTTCTCTCAGATCGAATGGTTTTCTGAAATAAATGACATGGTTTCTTATAAACTTATCCACCCGAGCGGATTCGAGTGATCTGGGTTCTAAGGGCTGCTTTCTCTCTTGGGGACGTAGATGTTAGTCTCCCAGGGTTTCGGGCCCTTCGTGGATCTGGCCATGGAGTAGCTCCGGCCGTGAGTTGAGTGTTGAGTTCAGTGGTGTTGTGTTGTGGGAGCCGTGGGAGAGACGGTGCTCCCAGCTGTGTAGTACCTTCGTTGAGTGGGTCAGTGTTGTGAGATTGAGTCGAGGAGGGTTCTCCGACTGAGTTGTGCTTTGAGCATCGTGATACCGATCTGTTTGATCGAGGACTACAGCCTGCAAGAGCCACTTGTGAGACAGTGATACTGATGAGATACTTGAGTTCGGTGGGGTCGCACCCCTCGAACCACGCCCCGGGTGCGTTGATGATTCCGAGCCTGATGAGGCTGCGATGATGATACCGAGCCTGACGAGGCTGCGATGATGCGCCTAGTTCATATACTAGTGGTCGCTTGATACCCCTGGCCGTGCTACCATGGGGTCACTGTGTGAGATATCGAGTTTGTCCGTTGGGACACCCTGGTTGATACACCAGGGGGCGCAGGCTTGACTCGACTGGACCCTGTGGGGCAGTCGCTGAGATTTGGGATGCACTGAGAGAGTGATGGCGTAGCATGTGTCATAGTAGAGCGTCTTGGGCTTAGTACTTGTGACATATTGTCAGCAGTGTGTTACTGCATACCATCATCCATAGTCTCTTCTTATTGAGCATAGTAGATAGAGGCATGATAGCTGTAGATTCTTTTCCAGCTTATTTATCTTATCATCTGTCTTTTCTCTATCTTATGCCTCTGGTAGACTTAGTGGGCAGACCGTGGTTCTTGGAGACGGTACCCACTGAGAACTACTGTAGGATGTAGTTCTCACACCCTCTGTCGGTGACAGGTTGCTGAGGCTTTCTTCCGTTCCTGCTGGGCTTGTTTGGACGGACCGAGGACAGGGAGTCGCGTGATAGTTCCCTACCAGCATTGTTACTTTAGAAAGAGGTAGATGTACCATCCCGGATTGTGGGAGTGGGTTATGTTTCTTGTTAGCTATCTCCCATTTGGATTCGTAGATGTTGTATAGGTGGACTTCTATTTGTATCTTCTGATTTTTGGGAGATAGGCTATGTGTTGTAGCAACTTTGTAGTTGAGAAAAATTTTATAGTACAGCTTTTTATCCGCTCTGATATCTATGTAGCTGTAGTTTTGTCTTTTGCAGGCTAGACGCTTCGTCTGTACGGCAGTTTCCGTACAGATGGCGGATCTGTTAGCGAGCCCGGGTCGCAGTTTCGACCCCGGGGCGTGACAGAACCCACCAGCATTGGCTGTGCCACCTCTTGCTGCCCGGCCTCCAGCGCCAACCCAAAGCGTGGCTGCCTCAAATCGTCCTTCATCGCGCCAAACTGAGGGACCCCGCCAAGTGACGGGAGGACGGGTCTATGCTCTGACACAGCATGGCGAGCCGTCAGGGGAAGGCCCATCGGGAGCTTCAAATGTTGAAACAACGATGTAATAAGTTAATACTTAGAAAACTTTTAAAGTATGTTTTGTTAAGTTTCGGGGACGAAACTTCTTAGAAGTTGTGGGTAATGTAGTAATCTAGAAAATTAAAGACTTTATAATTACCTTTGGAATTTATGGAATTGGTAATTTTGGCAAAAATGAGAATTTTTAGTGGTATAATAGTGGCCCAGAAATGTCGACTTTTGATCGGGGTCTGATCTGGAAAATCCGAGATCACCATTGCGATCGTCTCGTCGAAACATAGAAGTTTCATATTCATATATTTTCGATCTGACGGTCGGATCTTCCAGAAATCAGAAATCAAAAAGTGGGCCCCGCGACTTAAGTGAATAGTAACCTTTGAATTTTTAACCCCTTGTGATCATGAATGGTCGAACCACTATCTAGAATTTTAACATAGGAGTATTAGTAATGAGTCCTAGCTAATTTTGACGTTCTGAGCGCGATGGCGCTGACGGATTTCGCGTTTGGCGATCCGGGTGCATCGAAGTGAGTGCCACGCGCTATATTGAGTCGAACTTTATGGAACGACTTTTAATCCGGGCGTCGAACGAACCAAACAAATATGCTACCTGACAGGTCTCGACGAGCCGGACGTCGTGGCGAAGTCCGTTTCGCATTTTGATGAGCGGATTGCCTCGAAATGCGTGAAAAGCACCTAAAATTGGACTAATTTGTATAAAAAGTTAATATTTTATGCACTAATTGTTTAAGGACTTTATGGTGAGGGTTCTGGGTGCATTTGTTACCTACAGATGGGACCCTAGAGTTTAGGGATAAGAGTGTAGGGGGTTTTGTGCAAAATGTGCATTTAACGCATGTGTGGAAGGATACCCGAGACCCTGACTCTTCCTCTTCGTAACTGAAGCCTCCACCAGCTTCTTCAGGCCATAACCGACGCGTCCCCTCGGCTGCCGTAACCTCCGTGTAATAGCCGCGGGTTTTCGAACCGCTTTTAGGCAAAGGGGTCCGGGGGTTTGATTTTCTTTTGTCATTCTGGGCAGGCCGTCGGGGGCTCGCGGGCATTTTTTTTGAGAATAAAGCTCGCGAAGCGGAGGCCGGCGGCGCGATCGGATCGGATTTCCGACCCCGGAAGCTCCCGGAATAAATTTTCGAAGTTGCTGCGGTTCGGGTGTCCGGCACGTCCCTTTTGAGGTAAACCAGACCCGGATTTAACGATATTTTTTGATTCAAGCTAGTTAATTCTTTCGCACCGGCTCAGTCTAATCTTCTGTAAATTTTCGGGATCCGACATAAATTAATTTAATTTATTTCGTTCTATCTATCCGGGTTAATTTGGGGCTAGGTTAGCATTTGGAGTTGGACGCGGGTTGGGCTCGATCGTACCAAAACAGCTAATTAATTGGGGGTTTGAGAGGTGAGGGTTGGGAACCCCTTCTCAGTCTGCTACCCCTTTGGCACGCACGACCCGAGCGAAGACGGTCGAGGAGAGGGGAGAACGCCGCATCCCCACCACCACCACACCGGACCTACGAGAACGGACGATCCCCTCTTCCCAAACCTTCGTCGTCCTCATCAAGGTGAGACGGGAATTTAGTTTCTTTTCCTCGTGTTGAGTTCTTGATCATCTTGACCGGAAGGGGTGAGGCACAGGCGGCGGATTTCCCGGAATCCGCCGCACGTGCGAAGAAACCCCCCCCCCATCCGGCGCCCTCACGGGACCCGCACGGGCCAGGCGGCGCCCAGCCCCCCCCCGCGTGCGGGATGACCCGCACGGGGCCGGGCGCACGCCCAGCCGCGTGCGGGATGACCCGCACGGGGCCGGGCGCACGCCCAGCCGCGTGCGGGATGACCCGCACGGGGCCGGGCGGCGCCCAGCCCCCGCGTGCGGGATGGCCCGCACGGGGCCGGGCGCACGCCCAGCCGCGTGCGGGGTGACCCGCACGGGGCTGGGCGACGCCCAGACCCGCGTGCGGGGTGACCCGCACGGGGCCGGGCGGCACGCCCAGCCCGCGTGCGGGGTAGGCCGCAGGGCTGGGCGGCGCCCAGCCCCGCGTGCGGGGTGACCCGCACGGGGCCGGACGCGCGCTCAACCCCACGTGTGGGGTTGCCCGTACGGAGCTGAGCACGCGCACGGCCCGCGTGCGGACGGGGAGCCGCGAACCCGACGAGCGGTTCGCCCGCCTCTCGTCTTCATCCGCGTCTGAGCGTCGCTTTTCTCCTCGCGGCAGGTGTGCGAAGGAGCCGAGCGGGAGTACCAGGACGCGAGGGAGCGGAGCGTTGACGCCTACTAGCGACAGGTGGGTTGAGTGTGATATTTGGCATCGAACCACATTGATTGTTTTAATTTAAATATTATATGTTACCGTTCACTTCAGTAATCATTATTCTAGATGCTACGGATTATTGCTACACATCGATAGTTACGTGGTCTCGTGTTTTGATGCTTCAGCTACCGTCTTTCCTTCGACTATGCTAATAGTAGGGCAACATGAGTTTACACGCCTCTACCTTATTCTGATTCATGCATCATGGTTACTGCTTTACTATTTCATATACATTGCGATTACTGCATTACTATTGCTCATATATTGTGGTTACTGTGCTCGAGGCTGCAACACGTGCACCCGCGGTTTGGCCACCGTGAGGGGTGCACTTTTCCGGAAAAGAGGTCGTAGGACCCGTGTATACCCACGAGGTGACGTAGTGGGGCCCCTTATTAGCTGTGGGGTTGAGGCGCCGAGGTGCGAGCGGAGCGACCCGCCGGTTTAGTTGTCCGGCGCGGTCGCGGTGCTGCAGGTACGGTATGGGCCGTCGGTAGTGGACCGACGCGGCAGAGTATTACAGGATGCAGATATACAGGTTACCTTTCCCCCCCCCCCCCCAAAAGGGTGGTTGCTCCGGTTGTCGCCACGGTTTGTTTTTATTATTCCCCCTGCACGGCATTTATTAGTCACTGACTTCCCACTTCGTGACAGGGCCCAGGCGAGGGGGGAGGTAGGTGGCGGTGAGGACGGGGCGGACACAGCGGGACCGTTGGAGACCCTGAACTTTATACTTTCCTTTTCTTTTCAGCTTTTCATTTATATTGTGGGCATGTGTGAGGTTCCCGATACCCTTGTGGGGTCGACGTAGATGTCGGTATTTGATTATCTGTTTATGCACTACCTTTCCCTTTATTTCCTACTGGCCATTTGAAAAGCGAAACAAAAACAAAGAAAAGATTGCGAAAACCGTTTTCAAAACTTAAGTGCCGGGTGGGCACTCTTTAAAAACCGTGGATTTATCCTTTCAAGTTGAAGTGGCCATGCGCTTAAATATTTAGAATACTGGTTGTATGTAATTGAATGTTGTGATTGAATGGTTATGTTTGCTTGGGAGATGTATTCAACCACACGCCGTGCACGTACAGGGGAGACTCTGTCCGTTTGCAGAGAGATCCTGTATGTGCGGCGGGTCTGGGCACGCACCGGGGAAGAAAGAGACCTTTCAAAAAAAAAAAAAAAAATGCCGTTTCCGCTAAAACAAACCCCCGGGGCGTGACAGATTAAGATGGTATCAGAGACTTCATTCAATCACAACAGCTAGTGCCGACATCCGTGGGAATGCCTCACATACCTACGAATAAATGAAATGGGTGGGGCATAGGATTTTAGAACGTGAGTGAACGGGGGGCGGGAGTTTGAATCTTTCCTCGCATAAAAGGGTACACTGGTTGTAGTTACTGTCTAATTTTGACCTTCTTGTGAGTGACAGATATGGCCCGTACAAGGTCATCGGCGGGGGACGCCGAGGCGGATGCGACAACGTCGACGGCCGCGGAGAACCAACTCCTGCGGCAACAATTGCGGGAAATGGCGGGGCAATTGGCTACCCTCACCGATCACGTACGCCAGATGACGCAGCAGCAGGCCGCACCTGTGACGGCCGCCCCGGTCCCTCCGCCGGGGCCGACAGCACCGGCCGCGGCACCGCCGACAGCACCACCACCAGCGGCGACTACGGGGCCGGCGCCAGGGACAACTAGCCGGGTTATTCTGGAGGAAACGGTGGTCACGCCTACCCCTATCGCGGCTGCCGCCGCCACGAGTGGAGGGGGGGTTGTGATGACCTAACGGGATCGAGTGCGGGCCAACTTGAAGGACTTTAAGAAGCACGACCCGCCCACGTTCGAAGGGGACACGACAGATCCGTGGGTCGTGGAGAACTGGGTGGGGTCAATGGAGAAACTCTTTGAAGACTTACTTATGGAGGATCACGAGCGGGTTCCCCTAGCCGTCCATTGCTTGGAAGGGAATGCCCGCTTGTGGTGGAAGACGATACGCCCCGATCCTGCTAAGGGTACCGCTCTTCCGTCCTGGACAACTTTCAAGAAGGAGCTGTTCGAGGCCTTCTTCACCAGCAGCGTCAAGAAAAAGTTGGAGGATGACCTAAACCACATTCAACAAGGGGACCGGACGGTCATGGAATATCAACGGGAATTCGTCCGACTAGTAAATTGCGTCCCGTTCGTCGCACGGGACGAGGCTCACAAGGCACAACTCTTCGTCGATGGCCTGCGAAGCGACATCTTCGAGGTGGTGAACGCGGCTGGCCTGCATACCTTTCAGGGAGTGGTCGACAAGGCCACCACGGTGGAGCGGGGTTTCGCTGTGACCCGTGCCAGAAGGGAGAACGCGGCGCGGCTAAGGGATCAGAAGCGACACCAGCAAGGCTGGGGGGAGGGTTCTTCCAGCGGGAGCCGACCCCCCAAAAGATGGAGACCGCCGACAGGACCCCGGGGCGCGCCAACAGGAGGGCCGAGGCCGTGGAATAGGCCTTGTGTCATATGCGGGGGAGGACACCTGACGGGAGAGTGCCCCCAAAGAGACGACCATTGTTTCAGGTGCGGCAAACGGGGGCACTTCCGCCGCAACTGCCCCTTAGGCGGGGGATCGGCGCCCATGGGAGCACCTACGCCCAGGCCACAGCACTCAGGGCGGGGAAAAGCTCCTATGGCGTCGGCTTCCAGACCCCCCGCACCACGGCGTGAGGAGGACCGGCAACCACAACCAGGCGGGAGGGTTTTCTCAATGACCCGCCAAGGGACTGATCCACCGGAGGACGCTCTTGCAGCTACTACTTCCGTTTTGAATTCCCGTGCTAGAACTCTTTTCGATACCGGAGCAACGCACTCGTTCATTTCTCGTGATTTCGTTTTCATGCATAACCTCGAGGAGACACCCCTCCAAGCCTCCTTGACGGTGCAAACGGCGGGAGGGACTCTGGAGGCGACCAGTTTTGTGGCCGCCTGCCCGATTATGTTGGGACGGTTGGTCTGCCCTTGGGACTTGGCGGTGATCCCTTTGAAGGAGTACGACGTGGTGTTGGGCATGGACTGGCTCACAAGGTACCAGGCACTCATTGATTGCGACAAGCGACAACTGCGGCTGCAAGAACCGGGCTTCCCCGAACATGTGTACATAATGGGCAAGAGCATCTCCTTCCCGGCGGTTATTTCAGCGGCACGGGCCAGAAGACTGGTTGAGGGGGGGTGCGTGGCCTATCTAGCATCGGTGGATTTGGCTACTCGATCATCGACGACACTTGCAGATATCCCAGTGGTGAGGGACTATCCTGACGTTTTCCCCGCGGAGTTGCCGGGGATGCCTCCGGAGAGGGAGGTGGAGTTCCCTATTGAGCTGCTGCCAGGCACGCAGCCTATTACGAAGGCCCCTTACCGAATGGCCTTCGCGGAGCTGAAGGAGCTTAAGGCACACTGGAAGATCTCTTGGACAAAGGGTTCATCCGACCGAGTGTGTCACCCTGGGGCGCACCGGTACTCTTTGTACGGAAGAAAGATGGAAGCCTGCGGCTCTGCATTGACTACAGAGGGATAAACAAAGTCACGGTGAAGAATAAGTACCCCCTACCCAGAATCGACGACCTCTTCGATCAGTGACGGGGAGCGACGGTCTTCTCCAAAATTGACCTACAGTCGGGCTATCATCAACTCCGAGTTCGAAATGAAGATATCCCCAAGACCGCCTTCCGGACTCGATACGGCCACTACGAGTTCACGGTGATGCCTTTCGGGCTTACGAACGCCCCCGCTGTTTTCATGGACATGATGAACCGGATCTTCAGACCCTTCTTGGATCGGTTCGTGGTAGTCTTCATCGACGACATCCTGATTTACTCCACTACCGACGAGGAGCACGAGGACCATCTACGGGCGATCCTGCAAACCCTCAGAGAGCAGAAGCTGTTCGCTAAACTCAAGAAGTGTGAATTCTGGCTGCGGGAAGTTGGCTTCCTAGGGCATGTGATCTCGGCACAGGGGATCGCTGTGGACCCCAAAAAGGTAGAAGCCGTGGTAGACTGGCGGCCGCCGACGTCGGTGACAGAAGTACGAAGTTTTCTAGGGCTGGCAGGATACTACCGGCGTTTCGTTGAGGGTTTCGCAAAGATCGCTACCCCTTTAAACCGATTGACCAGAAAAGGCGAGAAGTTCATATGGACGGCCAAGTGCCAGGAGAGTTTTGAGGAACTCAAGAAGAGATTAACTAAGGCACCAATACTGGTGCTGCCGACGCCCGGAGAGGATTATGAAGTGTACTGCGACGCGTCAAGGATCGGTCTTGGAGGTGTTCTGATGCAACAGGGAAGGTGATCGCCTACGCGTCCAGGCAGCTGAAGGACTACGAAAGGAACTACCCGATACACGACTTGGAATTGGCCGCCGTGGTCTTCGTTTTGAAACTGTGGAGGCATTACCTCTTCGGAGTCCACTGCAACGTTTTCTCAGATCATCAAAGTCTTAAGTACATCTTTACCCAAAAGAGTTAAACTTGCGGCAGAGACGGTGGCTCGAGTTGCTGAAGGATTACGACTTGACGATCCAATATCACCCCGGGAAGGCAAATGTGGTGGCAGACGCACTGAGCAGAAAAGGGCATCGGGACGGGGCGTCGGAGAGCGCGCTGACAAAGCAGGACCACCTGATCGCGGAGTTCGCGCGAATGCAGTTGGAGGTGGTGCCTGCGGGCACAGTTCTGCAACTCCTAGCCTTGGTGGTCAAGCCGACGCTATTCGAGAAGATCCAGGAGGGACAGCAGACCGATCTGCACCTACAGCGCTTACGAGACAAGATTCCCCAGGGTCAAGAGATTGACTTTGCGGTGAAAGACGACGGCACCCTATGTTTCCGCGGGCGGGTCTGTGTGCCGGATTCACCAGAGTTGAAGAATGAAATCTTAGCGGAGGCACATCGAGCCCCTTATGCGGCACACCCGGGGGGCACGAAGATGTACAGGGATCTCAAACAGACGTTCTGGTGGCCTAAGTTAAAAGAAGACGTGACGCGATACGTAGCCCACTGCCTAGTATGTCAACAGATAAAGGCCGAACACCAGCGACCAGCAGGGAAGCTACAACCCTTACCGGTACCAGAGTGGAAATGGGACCAGATCACCATGGATTTTGTCACTGGATTCCCACGTTCACAACAGGGCCACGGCGCGATCTGGGTTGTAGTTGACCGGTTAACCAAGTCAGCACACTTCCTACCAATTCACACCACTTGGACCCGCGAACGGCTAGCTCAAGTCTACATCAGCGAGATCGTGAGACTACATGGTGTACCGGCATCGATCACCTCGGCAGAGACACGCGCTTTGTCTCGAAGTTTTGGCAAAGTCTCCAGCAGGCCATGGGGACCCAGATACATTTCAGCACCGCCTTCCACCCTCAGACGGACGGACAGTCAAGAGCGCACGATACAACCCTAGAAGACCTGCTTCGCGCCTGTGTGCTTGATTGGGGAATCGGTTGGTCACGCTACCTACCTCTAGTGGAATTTGCCTACAACAACAGCTACCAGGCCAGCATTCAGATGGCGCCCTACGAAGCACTGTATGGAAGGCGCTGCCGATCCCCGATCTGCTGGGACGACTTGGGAGAGCGGAAACTTTTGGGACCCGACTTAGTGGAAGAAACTGAAGAGAAAGTGCGCCTTATCAGACAGCGCTTGCTGACCGCCCAGAGTCGACAGAAGAGTTACGCAGACCAGAGGCGCCGGGACTTGGAGTTTCAAGTGGGGGAACATGTGTTTTTGCGGGTCTCGCCATCCAGAGGAATCAGGCGTTTCGGGCTAAGGGGCAAGCTGAGCCCACGGTTTGTGGGGCCATTTGAGATTCTAGAGCGTATCGGCCCAGTAGCTTACCGCCATCGCCCTACCACCAAACCTCGACCGAGTCCACGATGTGTTCCACGTATCAATGCTTCGGAAATATCTCCCCGACCATCACATGTCCTGGACACCTCTGCACTCGAACTTAAGGAGGACCTGAGCTTCGAAGAAACCCCAGTGAAGATCCTGGCAAGGGAAACAAAATCACTACGAAATCGGGCTATCCCCTACGTGAAAGTACATTGGAGCAACCATGAAGAGCGAGAAGCCACTTGGGAACTGGAATCCCAAGATGAGGGAGTGCTACCCCGACCTTTTCACTCCTATCCGGGTTTGAGTTTCGAGGACGAAACTCGTTGTTAGAGGTGAGTGGTGTAATAGCCGCGGGTTTTCGAACCGCTTTAGGCAAAGGGGTCCGGGGGTTTGATTTTCTTTTGTCATTCTGGGCAGGCCGTCGGGGGCTCGCGGGCATTTTTTTTGAGAATAAAGCTCGCGAAGCGGAGGCCGGCGGCGCGATCGGATCGGATTTCCGACCCCGGAAGCTCCCGGAATAAATTTTCGAAGTTGCTGCGGTTCGGGTGTCCGGCACGTCCCTTTTGAGGTAAACCAGACCCGGATTTAACGATATTTTTTGATTCAAGCTAGTTAATTCTTTCGCACCGGCTCAGTCTAATCTTCTGTAAATTTTCGGGATCCGACATAAATTAATTTAATTTATTTCGTTCTATCTATCGGGTTAATTTGGGGCTAGGGTTAGCATTTGGAGTTGGACGCGGGTTGGGCTCGATCGTACCAAAACAGCTAATTAATTGGGGGTTTGAGAGGTGAGGGTTGGGAACCCCTTCTCAGTCTGCTACCCCTTTGGCACGCACGACCCGAGCGAAGACGGTCGAGGAGAGGGGAGAACGCCGCATCCCCACCACCACCACACCGGACCTACGAGAACGGACGATCCCCTCTTCCCAAACCTTCGTCGTCCTCATCAAGGTGAGACGGGAATTTAGTTTCTTTTCCTCGTGTTGAGTTCTTGATAATCTTGACCGGAAGGGGTGAGGCACAGGCGGCGGATTTCCCGGAATCCGCCGCACGTGCGAAGAAACCCCCCCCCATCCGGCGCCCTCCTGCGACCCGCACGGGCCAGGCGGCGCCCAGCCCCCCCCCCGCGTGCGGGATGACCCGCACGGGGCCGGGCGCACGCCCAGCCGCGTGCGGGATGACCCGCACGGGGCCGGGCGGCGCCCAGCCCCCGCGTGCGGGATGGCCCGCACGGGGCCGGGCGCACGCCCAGCCGCGTGCGGGGTGACCCGCACGGGGCTGGGCGACGCCCAGACACCGCGTGCGGGGTGACCCGCACGGGGCCGGGCGGCACGCCCAGCCCGCGTGCGGGGTAGGCCGCAGGGCTGGGCGGCGCCCAGCCCCGCGTGCGGGGTGACCCGCACGGGGCCGGACGCGCGCTCAACCCCAAGTGTGGGGTGGCCCGTACGGAGCTGAGCACGCGCAACGGCCCGCGTGCGGACGGGGAGCCGCGAACCCGACGAGCGGTTCGCCCGCCTCTCGTCTTCATCCGCGTCTGAGCGTCGCTTTTCCTCCTCGCGGCAGGTGTGCGAAGGAGCCGAGCGGGAGTACCAGGACGCGAGGGGAGCGGAGCGTTGACGCCTACTAGCGACAGGTGGGTTGAGTGTGATATTTGGCATCGAACCACATTGATTGTTTTAATTTAAATATTATATGTTACCGTTCACTTCAGTAATCATTATTCTAGATGCTACGGATTATTGCTACACATCGATAGTTACGTGGTCTCGTGTTTTGATGCTTCAGCTACCGTCTTTCCTTCGACTATGCTAATAGTAGGGCAACATGAGTTTACACGCCTCTACCTTATTCTGATTCATGCATCATGGTTACTGCTTACTATTTCATATACCTTGCGATTACTGCATTACTATTGCTCATATATTGTGGTTACTGTGCTCGAGGCTGCAACACGTGCACCCGCGGTTTGGCCACCGTGAGGGGTGCACTTTTCCGGAAAGAGGTCGTAGGACCCGTGTATACCCACGAGGGTGACGTAGTGGGGCCCCTTATTAGCTGTGGGGTTGAGGCGCCGAGGTAGCGAGCGGAGAGCGACCCGCCGGTTTAGTTGTCCGGCGCGGTCGCGGTGCTGCAGGTACGGTATGGGCCGTCGGTAGTGGACCGACGCGGCAGAGTATTACAGGATGCAGATATACAGGTTACCTTTTCCCCCCCCCCCCCAAAAGGGTGGTTGCTCCGGTTGTCGCCACGGTTTGTTTTTATTATTCCCCCTGCACGGCATTTATTAGTCACTGACTTCCCACTTCGTGACAGGGCCCAGGCGAGGGGAGAGGTAGGTGGCGGTGAGGAGGGGCGGACACAGCGGGACCGTTGGAGACCCTGAACTTTATACTTTCCTTTTCTTTTCAGCTTTTCATTTATATTGTGGGCATGTGTGAGGTTCCCGATACCCTTGTGGGTCGACGTAGATGTCGGTATTTGATTATCTGTTTATGCACTACCTTTCCCTTTATTTCCTACTGGCCATTTGAAAAGCGAAACAAAAACAAAGAAAAGATTGCGAAAACCGTTTTCAAACTTAAGTGCCCGGTGGGCACTCTTTAAAACCGTGGATTTATCCTTTCAAGTTGAAGTGGCCATGCCTTAATATTTAGAATACTGGTTGTATGTATTGAATGTTGTGATTGAATGGTTATGTTTGCTTGGGAGATGTATTCAACCACACGCCGTGCACGTACAGGGAGACTCTGTCCGTTTGCAGAGAGATCCTGTATGGGCGGCGGGTCTGGGCACGCACCGGGGAGAAAGAGACCTTTCAAAAAAAAAAAAAAAAAATGCGCGTTTTCCGCTAAAACAAACCCCGGGGCGTGACACATCCGTCCGGTGCGGGTCGCCGGAGTTAGTTAGACGGCTATACTAACGTCTCCTGCATTCTAAGAAAAATTCACCAGACTTTTAAGGTTTTAGCCCAACCTTCTTCTGAAGCGGCATAATGGGCCCAACCGAGCCCTGGTGTACCGCTACCCCAGCCTCCGCCGAGTGACCGCCGCAGCCACCTTCCTTTTTTCTTTTCCTTCTCCGACTAGGTGTGCGTTGGACTGGATCTCTTTCAAGTTTGTATTGGGAGTGTCTGAGGAATTCCTGTGCTTGCTGACCCGTGCTGTAGCAAGAGCCTTGGCCGCGCGTAGAGAGGGACCAAGATCCGGCTTCATCCTAATCTCCTGTGCTCGCTAAGTTGAGGATCCTAACCAACGTTTTCTAGCAACCCCGGACCATTAGCAGTGGACTCCTTAGGTCCTTAGAATCCTCCCTGAAAAGCCCTGAGCTCCCATGCATGTGCTTGGCCGTCGGGAGTCCAATTATGGCCGGAAAACCTCAAGGTTGCTTCGCCCTCGGAAAAACTCCGCAAGCGAGACCAAAATGCTCAACTTGGTAGGCAGTGACTGTATCCCTTTTATTATTTCTGTAAACGTTTGAGAAGTTTGGTTGATGTATTTGGAAGAAACTCGAAACCTATTTTGTCGGGTTTTTAACATGTTGGCCGAACTTCGTGCTTCCGGCTCCGGCGAGCTTCTCCGTCGCCGCCATCCCCAGAAAGTGTTTATGGACCAAGCAGGATCTCAACCATCTTTTGCATGGCTCCCATGCAAGCCCGACATGAGGGTCGGCCATGGATGACCCGAAATTGGAAAACCCAACGTCGCCTGCCGGCGATCGGCCACCTCCGGCCGGGAAGGAAGGCCGGGAAGCTTTGTATGACCAGAGGACCTTCCATATATGTTGGAAGACTTCTTATGCTTCTGTAAAGATCCGCCATTAATGTGTTGAAGCTCCAAAAAAACCGATCGTTTGCTCCCCCGCCGCCGCCGCACCCCGTCGCCATGCACGGGTTCAGGTAGTTAGAACATGGTATTTTAGCAACATTTTGTCAAGTTGCTGAGCCCAGGTCCCGGTTGAGCTATCACACTTTTCCAATGCTTGTGGCATCTTCTTCAACCTCGGGCTTTCGGAAATTCGAGGGTCAAAACTAAGACCAGGTTGTTGGGATTGGTTACGCTGATCCTTGTGGAACCAGTCCCTTCAGTTTTTAAGCAATAATGGTCCATTACTGCTGCGAACCAAGCTTGAACTTGGTGTTTTTAAATGTGGGTAATTGGTGCATATGCCAACTATTTGATCAAATGCCCAAATGAAGGATAAGTTGGATTTAGCCCTACTGTTAAATATCAACATTTTTTCCATTTGTCCCCTGGAGCTGATGCTCACGTTCAGACCAAGATGGTTTCTGTGTGGAAGTGAAATTTGTATCAGTATGAACTTGTATTTGTGCAGATAGGGATCTTCTTGATCCACTGATCTGGGCTGCAACTTAGGGTGAGCCCTGTGACCCCGCGCAATATTTAAAGAAACCTTTTTTCATAATACAAAGTTTTGCCGCCGGTTGAAGTTTAGATTAAAGTTTATGTTAAAACACCCTTTGATGACTGTTGGCCCAAAACCATGTCCCGGGCTGTTTGCGAAGCCGCACAAGTGCATTCTAGCTATTTGGGTCACTGGACGCGATGCTCGCGTTAGAATTAGCGTTTGAGGTCCTCAAAGAATAAATGGCATTCGGCTAATTTTAGGCATATTTATGGGCCAAAGTTTGCCTCGGGATCCGTACTGCACAAATTGGTGAGCACTGTGTTCGCAAGATTTAGTCCCCTGCTGGAAAGTGACGGAATGTTTCAAATGAATCTCCAGTTTGAAGAACGGGTTAAAAACTTGCCCAATTTGGCACTAACAAGTGAGATTTGAAAACCTAAGGGTTTAGTGCAAGGCAATCCTATACTGTTAGTAATTGATTCCTGAACCTTAATTGACATTCAGGGTTTTCGGTAGCATCTTGTGCTGAGCGTACAGTTGGTCCGATTAGCCCGCCCTGCGTTATATCAGGTGGGTTTATCTTCGTCCCCGGGCTTTATCATTTCGGCCCGCTGTGTACGTATGGTTGGACCCCTGTTTTTGATAGCTTAAACATTCTTTAGCCTGCCTTTCTTTGATTATATTA